>JAJJWM010000140.1:0-100477 GCA_021655865.1 Fusarium guadeloupense
CACACACACCCACACACACACTCACACATGTCTGTGCTTCCCCCTCCATCTCGCCATGCCTATTTCCTCTTTTAGATCGCACCTCCGGGAGGGGTACGGAGCTCCAGTGCGGGGGAGTCGGGCGGGCAGGCAGAGCACGTTCGGAAGCGGGCTCGGCGATGCAAATAGGCGGAATAACTCAATCGTCAGTTGAAGTGGTAACAGTTAACTGTTCATGTTAGAGTTTCCGGTCAATCTCATGATGCTGCTTATTAGCTTTCTGCTATTCTACCAAACTTGTTTACGTCTCAAGTTGCGGTGGCTTCGTGAGCAAGAGGAGGTATGATGCTGACTAGACGATATAATGCAATGATATTCTTATTCACTCCAATTCGTCCGTCAATTGTTTATTTTCTTCATCACTTTCATCTCAACGTACAGTAGACTTGACGCGCAAACGGCCGGGTTTTCCTCTTCAAGGCAACCCTCGACGCAAGCCACGCGCCTTCGACCGAAAGCTGAACTGAAATACTATACCCAAGCTTAGTACAGTCCCTCAGTACCTTGGTATGGTAGTACTTGAGTAAAGTACCGTATGATCTGATTATCTACATCCATTTTTATGCATACAAATTATGTTCCCGTCTTTATGGAAACCAATGATAAGAGCCCAACATCCCACCCTCCCATCTTCACGGCACTCTTCCTCTTTAGGTGGGTTTATTTAATGTGGCTTCTTCGTATTCTTCTGCCTCTGCTTCTTCTTCTTCTTCGCCTTCTCACTTTTAGCACAAGACTACAGGCGTGGCTGGTTAGGTTGCAGTCAGCTGTGAGTGGCATCTAGATTTCTCTGATGGAGCTTCTTGGAATAAGCTATCTGTTGCTAGCAACATGGCGCTTCAGTAACCGCAACTTTGTTTTGAGGCGTTCCTGCATTGCTTTTGTTTCATGAATAGCTTTGAGGCTTTCAGTAGACTGAGGCTCTTCATGTAGGTCGAACCTCCATACTCGTAGCTAGAGCCAAAGTAGGTTGTGTCTGACTGAGACTCTGGATAAGCATTCACATCTGACTCGCACCATTTTCGATAATGTTGGTTATGCATTGCTTGAAGCCGTGAAACTTCCTCCTGCTCAGACTAAAGCCCGCAGGATATCTATATCTGTCCGCAGAACCCTTCAGAGCCCAAACCCGCCATATCTTCACCAATGCTGTTCCTTGATACCATCAACTCCTCCCAGTAGACGTGTGACTGATGCCCGAAAAAAGAAAAGAAAAAAAAAAAAAAAAAAAAAAAAAAGAAACTCCATTTTGTTCTGAGCCCATCTCCATCCTCTAGCCGACGGCCACTTTCCTCATCCTATCAGATTGTTGCCGGATAAGGATGTATGATTAAAATATGTAGACCAGAGTTGCATCGCCAACTTCTAGTAGTACAAATCCCAAGTCCATGACCAGGCCAGTTGCTTCAATTCGAATTCGAAATTTGGGGTGAAACTGAACCAGTAAGCTGCCCAACTATTCAAGTGATTGTTTTCGAATAAACACTCCTTAAAAGACATGGTCCTCATTCCAGTCGTTGAGCCAGTCCCACGTTGAATCGATAGCCGCGCTTAGACTTATTGGCGTGTGGCGCACAAGCGCGAAGATCGATCGACAAGAACGCGTCTAAGGGAAATTACCCTTAAGCCCCTTGCCCTTCCCCTGCATCGTCACGCGGCTTTGGTGTTTCCTCTATACCTCTCTGCGTCTTTGAATCAACAGGAGATGTTTGCTCATATTGATGCTCTCTCTCATCGCTAGGACGAGGCGGTTCTTGGTACCGCGCCGGTGGCTGGGGCTCCTCTGATAGCATAGACGATACCGTTTGCTTTTGCTCGCTGCGTTCGCTGCCCCCTCGATCTTGTGAGGGCATTGGTGTTGCACTGCGTATCGGTGATCTTCGGCGTAGAGGTCCGCCAAAACTCTCCCTTCGAGATCGTCCTGGACCCATGGCCTGAAAGGGTGACATGTCACTTCTCTGCCGAACATGGCCCCGTCGTGATCCGCGAAACGGCACGTTGGAGGAGCTACTATGGTTGAAAGTCGGCGGTGATCGGAATCGTTGCTCGCTGCGGGTGGGTGAAGGGGCAGGATTCTGTCCTGTAGCTTTACGCTTTCTGGGAGTCTCCCCTATGATCACAGAAGCTACGTTAGTCTACAGAGAATCTCGCTTTCTCTTGGTCTTTGACGAACCAGAAGGACTTCCGGGTCGGTTCGAGCTGCCACCGGCTTGTGATGTTGGTGGCTGCCAGTGATGAAAGTATATCGAAGGGCTCGACTGCGGCTCTTGCTGCTGCTGAGCTTGTTGCATATGCGGATGCTGGTGCGAGTGCATCGTGGGAGGAGCGTGTGCGGGCTGCGGTACGTTGGTATTGAGACTCGGTAACGTCGATATAATTGGCCGACCCACGATACCGCTCACTGTCTGGCCTCGAGGCCTTGTTGGTGATGGCGGATACGTGTATCCAGCTGTCGGCGCTGATGCAGGAGGGAGGCCCTGATGTTGTGCATGCGCCTGTCCTTGAGGTTCCCTCTGGTGCTCGGGCGATACAGGCCATTGAGGAGGCCCGGGCATTATCTGAGCACGAGGAGGAGCCTGAGCCGGAGGCATATACTGTTGGGCCCAGTCCAACGCAGCTTGGCCTCCACTGCCCATGCCAGCGAATACTAACGGAACCAGTGGAGGAGGAATGCCCCCTGAGAGTGACGTCCGCAGTATCTCCATCTCAACCTTACGCTGCTCTAGACGCAAACTCTCCTGCCTCGTCCGCTCTTCCTCTTGCCTTCTCTTATCCTCCTCTGTTCTCGCCTGGAGCCAATGCCTCATAGATTCCTCGGCTCCCTGCCATTGCTGAGGCGGTGCAGGTAGTTGACCCCAAGAATCCCTCTGCTGGTGCCCAGGAGGACCCAACGATGGTTGTGGCGGAGGGGGTGGAGGCGGTGCATGGTGTACAGGTGGAGGTGCACCGGCTGTTGGAGGCTGCTGGGGAGGAAGAGCCATGGCTGCCGGCGGAGGCAGGCCACGGTGAGGAGCCGACATGGGCTGAGATGGTGGACTGTGACCCCGATAGGCGGCAGGCAAAGACTTTGTTGTTGAAGGTTCTTGATATATCAAGGGGGGAGATGGTCGAGAAGTTGATGGCGGAGTCGGCAGATCATGGACGGACTTGTAGCCGTAAGTTGGTGGCTGCTTGATGGTAAGCATCGTTATGTGGTAGCTGGGCTACGCCAGTGGAGACATGTGTGCGGGCGGCAACAGATGAGAGGGTTTGAAAGGTGCGTATATCGTTCGGGAAGCTGGGGGTTGTTGCAATTAACTTTGACAGACGAGAGTACCAAATAGACTGTTGTGTCGAGCCCAGGAAAGAAAGTGACAATCCAACAAAATACACGAGGCAAAGAAGCAGCTGTTGAAAGAACGAAGACGAATCAAAGAAACACGATAACAAGAACGAGCACAATGCGATTGAGTTATGCTGCTGGTGCTGGTACTGTTGTTGTTGTTCAAGTCTGTGTCTGCTCGTTCCTTTGTTGTTATTGATATTCAATATAGGGAATATAAAGGAGAGAGAAAGACACAGCAAGATCAATATCAAACAAGGGAGACCAAGAGCAAAAAAAAAAGAGAAGAATAAAAGAATAGCGTACAATGTGGGTTGCGGACATGCAGGCCTTGTATAAGAAGCCCAAAGGCAGAGGCGACGGTGGGAGGCGAGCTGGAGATGTCGGCCAGCTCCAGAAGAGATGTGGCGGTCGAAGTGAGCGGGGCGGATCAAACCACTTGACAAGCAGGGTCAAGTTCATTTGAACCAGTCATGGATGGCTCTTCCACATGGCACACATGGGGGGCACGAGCAGAGAAGAGTCAAAACTGAGTAAGTGACTGAAAGCCAAAGTCAAGTTAGAGGTGGAGAAGATTCAGGGCTGACAAGAGATTGGCAAGCTACAGAACGAGAACCGGACGAGGAAAGTTCCGCCGGCAAGTCAGAGCTGGCAAAGAGCTTGGATGGAGCTTGACAAAGTTGTTATGCCCGGTACTGGTGCCAACGGAGGATAACAGATACACCACACAGGTACCAGTCAGCGCAGTCCACTGTCTTCAGGTCGTTAGTTGTCGTGGTCAGTTGCTTCCAAACTGACTTGCATCGTTGTGTGCTTGTCAATGTCTGAATAAGCTCGAGCAGAGCTGTGTAAAGGAGCGACGAGTAAGATCCGCGGTCTAGGATCTGGGTTATCTTGCCTTGTTTGTTGTCCCCTTCAGCCTGGCTATTTATCACTAACAACTCTGCGGCAACCGAGACGAGGATAGCTTGCAGACTCCAGGGAGCTACCTATGGTACAAGACCAACGGGCTTCAGGGACCAAGGTTGTTAATGAACGAATGGGGTGAAGGATCCTAGTGGAGGATATAGTGAAAAGAGGAGAGACAGGCGATGATCTTCAATTGAATCGAAGATGGAGAAGATGAAGGGAAATGGAAAGGAAAAAAGAGGGCTGAGCAGCTCCGAGAGCTTCGGCATGAGTGGAGAGACTGAGTGGTGGAAAAGTGAAAGTGAGTAAGTACACGCACACGCCCACACGCCCACCTATCCTGCCTGCTTATACGCACCTCAACAAGCGCCGGCCGCCGAGACGTCCTTCTCCGGTCCGCATCTTGACGCATGGGGGTCGTAATCTATGAAATAAGGACACTTGAAAGCCGAGGGGAGATGTCTTTCGTGGTAGAAACCCTCCCCGGTCAGGCAGGGGATGGCCAATTTCATAGATCAAGGATCAAGGCCAAATGCCAGAAAGCAACAGCCAAGAGGTAGGTTTTGCACAATATGCCAGAGACAACTAACGGAGCCAAAACCGCCGGATTTGTCCTGGCCAGCCCGGCAGTAGTCACTTGAAGCAAGGATCGAAGCGGATATTGTGCCAGTAAGAAGAGCAAATGTGCCTCAGATCATCTCACTAAGGCAAGGTCAAGCATGGGTTACCTTGGACGTTCAAGATAGAAGCGTGTATCAGAAAGAGATTTGACAGATTTTGGGGCACATGGTAGGGACGAGTACCAAGCACTAAAGATGAAGGAGGTGGTCCATACAGGGAGCAGGGGTCGGCAGGGACAGTGGCAGAAGCAGACAACAAACGTGGCTGATGGATGGGTAGAAAACCCAGAATGCCAGACTGTCCCATCAAAGTGAGCGAGCATGATCCCCAAAGCCTAGGAGCCAACAAGAGGACAGGATGGAGGGCCCCGAAGAGGGATGGATGAACGGACCATGAGAAGTGGAGAGGCATCGGGAGCCAGGGAGGGGTGTGATTGATGGAGGTGTGCCGAAGGAGTGTGGGAAGCAACAGGAGGATGTGCAAAAACCGAACAGAGAGTGGTACTCCATCGACGAGGCATGTCCAAGTACTACTGTATCCGTATGCGAAATTGATAACAAGTGATCCTCCGAGGCTCAATAAGACAGGCGCTGGCTTCGCTCAGCTCGTTGTCTGATCGCAGCAGCTCATAAGCAGTAAGATTGAGCCTCGGGGTTAAGCATAGGTCAGATGGATAGATAAGCTAATGAGATACCTCATCAACAAGCTTTCTTGGTGACTTTACCCCAGGCTGTAGCTCTGAAGCTAACGACAAGAGCACCAGGGCGATACCGCCGCATTTGCAGGACAGTCCAGACAAGCCCTCAACCTTGAGATGGCTCGCGGGAGGGTACTGTAAGTGAGACATGTTGCAGCGAGCTCGGTAGTTAGGCGGTAATTACATAAAGTCGTCGACGACGTTATTACTCGTAAAGATGGACGGCTGAAAACGCCCCGTGCGTGGCTAGGATCTTGGTCCAATACCTCGGGCAGATTAAAACCCAGGTATATGTGGCGAGCAATAGCTTGTAAGCATTGCAATAGCGTACGGAGTCGTGTTGGTTGATGATGCGCTGGAAAGAACTAGATCAACTCAGATGCGTGTTGTTGCTCGTATTCCTTTTCCCTTGTTGAGCGCAGTGACTGATGATCTCTAAAATTTGGTGTTTGCTTTGGTCGTGATAAGAATTGAACTGGGTTATGGGCCCAGCTATCCAATATGTTACTCTCCTATTAAGATGAATGAGAGGTGTTTTTTGCCAACAACCTGGGACTCAGTCCATGTTGTTGTATACCGAGTCATGTACGTACCACAGGCACGGGACGAAGCTAATCTCAACAATGATAAGCCCTGAAAAGAGAGGCTGTTGTACGAAGCACGAAGAGCAGCTCCCATTGTAGCCGGGTTTAAGCTGCTCATGTAAAGACGAGGGACGTGCGAACGGGTCGTATAGAGCTGGGTTAATAGTTGGGGGGAAGTGCCTGGCCTGTGGCTTGTGATCTATTGTTTCGGGTACAACGGAGGATCATTCATTGGGCGTTAGAAGAATCGAAAATGAAGCTTTTCGCGAAATGGCGTTTTTGGATTCAATGGATTCTCTATGGTTCTTCGTGGCTGAGCTCCTTCTGTCTTTGGGTAGCTGCCGTCGGCATCTCGCTTCTTTCCAGCAGCTCGTAGGAGCAGGAGCAGTACGGATACAGCACCTTGCCTACCTACCCAAGCCAAGGAAGGTAATGTAATGGAAGGAACTCAGCCCCTGCTTTGCCCTTGCCCTGCTTGCCCTGGGCTCGCTCTCGGGCTTGGGCTTGGGCCTGGACTTGGCCATACTAAGGTACCTCATTAACCTTAGCTCATGAGTAAGTCCCCTCAACCGCTCTTTCCGCCCTCATGTGGTGCTGATCATGAGCCTAGCTCTCTCGTATGCTCGCTTCAACTTGTCATAACAATAACAATCCCTTTCACGTCACGGTTCCGCGTTTCACTTCCACAAATCTCCGCGAGACGGTGTCCAATTGCCCCGTGCATGTACGGAGTATATGCAACCAGCACAAATAGCCCGGTGCTTACCATCTGTCTGCCATGCCATGTGCGCAGCTTAATATCAACAGCATCATGCTTCGTCATCGTCCAACGGTCTCAAACGGTTGCAGATCGCTTGCCTATGAGTCGAGTCTCGATTGAGTCAAATCCCATGGGTGCCGCCAGGGTAAACAATGATGCCCGGGTTGGTCATGATGCATTGGCCAAAGACTAGCACCCTCTTCTCAATCGCTCCAATCTAACATGCTACTCTACTGTAATTAGCACTTGGACGGGAGCTTGGGGGAGCTCTAGTCTCTAGACTAGGCGGTTGGAAGCAATCCAGATTAGCGTTGTCTAATGCTCAATCCTCACCAACTGATAGGCGGGGTCTAGTCCAAATCGATCGGTGAACCTATCGCCACGCAGCCACACACACCAGAGCCATCGAGAGCACGTTGGAGCATAGCGAGCACGAGCGATCTACGGATACAGTGATGGTGGTGGCATTGGGCCACGCGAACGGCCATCCGTTCATTTACAGCCCTAGTCAGGAAGCGTTTTGCTAGCACGGCCTGGCTCCGGAACATGACTGATCAAGACCAAAGTCACCCAATGCCGTCTCGGCTTGTTTCACATAGTGCAGTGTCGATATTGTCTCTTGAGTAGGTAACTCGGTCTTCTGAAATTCTACAATTATCAGATTCCAACTTTTCAGACCTCATCCATCTTACCCTGATAAGAACCAGAGACGCTTCTAACACTCTAATGTCTTGTTTAGGTTGGGCTTGTCAACATTCATCGTCATCACAAGCAGGACAGGGCAGAGGTGAGCAAGGCCCAGCGGCACCCCACCCTCCAGTCCCACCCTCTTGAAAACCGTTACCACCCTAGCCACTGTACGCCGTTAGAATTCGCCGGCTGCCGGGAGAACGCCACGATCCAGGTCAAGGTTTCTACGACGCTGTCGGTACGTACTTTCGTAAGGTTGGCGGGAGGGACATGGCTGATGATCAATAGGCTCGTGGATCCAACGACCAGCGTTGATCACTTCTTTCAAGAATTACATTCAGGAGTGTTAGGGCTTCAACAACTACTCCAACACTGAACTTGGACTGTTTTAACGAATTAAGCCGTCGATTACAATCATTAAACGGGAGAGACCAGGATGAAACTTGTCTCAGATATCATCAAGCACGTCTTCTCTCGACCCCCCGTTTGTTTCGTACAGAGACATAATTACGAGGTTCATCAATGAAAGTCAAGGTCCAATCCCATTCTTTCATCGACTGGACCGCTCTCGCGACGAGCAACCCGCAAGGGATGGGTGAAGACCTTCACTACCGCCGTATTCGGGCTTCTATGCCAAGAATTAGTACTTGGGAGGTAAGTGCAGCACTGGTTGATGCGCGATTTGGCTTCTAGTCCAGAGCTAGTCTCTCTTTGATGGGATTGTTGTGTTTAAGCGAGACCGAAAACGTCGATACATCTATGCCAACTCTATCGACAATGCGGAAGCAAGATTTTGGGCAAGATCTGAGGCTCGTCGAATTTGAGTCGAAACCTAGAAGCCTTGCATAGTTGCACTGAGAGCTCGAGGGCGTCAAGAATAGTTGCCTATGTGTTACGGTAACACTTGATGCTCACTCAAACCTAACCCTCCGCTCCGCTTTCCTGGTCTGCCATGGCTTCGTTATAAAGGGAGATATACATGGCACTCTTCTAGTTGGACGAGTCATACCAAGTTTAGGGGTACAGATCAGGTTGTCTTGGTTTACCGACTAGGTAATCAGCACGAAATCGATAGGTAACTAAAGGGCGATCCTAGTTGAATTCATTTGGACCTTGATTGCTCACCTGGGTTTCAAGTTGGACGCGGGTCCAAACTAATCCGGGTAAGAAAGGATCAAGAGCCTTGAACCGTCCCAACTGTTGACTTAATTGTTGAAAAGATGCTTTCTCATATCCGTGTCTTGGATAACCAGATCTGCCTTACGTGTGTGGTGGTTACAAGCCCTCTAGGGGCGTGTACACAGAGCAATAGCTTGATCTACCAATCAGCATACGCCAAGGCTTTCATCTTCCCAGTTCCAAGGACTAGGGATCCTAGGACCCTGGAAGTTCTATAGCCAATCAGAAGATGGAAAAGTCGGTCGGGCCCGAAAACACCTCCCGCTTAGAATCTCCTTGTCGAAAAGGGACATCTGAAACGTGATGACACACCCCTTGACCTTGTCTTAATTACTATCCCTGTCCCTGTCTCTCACTTTACTACGACTTTAGGTTCCCCTCATTTTTCTTCTTTTCATAGAAGTTTGTCCAGACCTGGGCATTCCACTCCATCCGCGAGAACCAGCATAATTTTCTATGAGCTTTCTTTTCTTTTTCTTCATTTCAGTCTTCTGCTAACTGATTATATCCCTCCACTCGATCATCTCGGCCCTGGTTTTCACATCCTTGTCTGCGTTCAACCGAGAACATAGGACGAACTGCATCAGCCACCAACGTTCCATGCATTCTGCAAAAGTGCTTTCATCAAAAGCAACGGCTTGTGTGTGGTCTCCAGCTCACCCGATTAACTTGTCGGTCTCATCTGTGGTTAGCTTCTCTGCAGCTGTTACCGCGCGACTGATGCTACCTTTGCAGGACCTTGTCGCGGATGCGCAGATAAAGTGAGGGTGACTTTAAATGAAACGAGCAACTGGTTCGTCACACAAGCCTCATACATAGCAGAGCTCCTCGCCGTCAGATTACCGTCAGATGCACTGATCCCTTTACGGTAATTCTCGTGGGTCTCCAATCTGCAGCCCCCGGCCACAATACCTAAAGTACTTGGCTCAGACACACAGAGCACGCTCTTTTCAAATGTGCGAATAAGAGTGTCAGCAGATTCTTTTTTGCACCTTTAGGCCCGATAGATGAACGCACTGCTCTGTGTCGTCGTCATTGGTTATTTGGGTTTATGGCTCGGATACCATAACATTGCTTCTCTGGAGTCAGTCAGCATCAGGCCAAGGCATCTCCTACATTGCAGCTCTGTTATAATGTACCACCATTGTCTAGCACGAACTCGATCTTCAAGTCTACCGCTACGCTTGTCGCAGCTGTCCCGACATTGGACGGAGCGCTACGAGTTGACGCGCCGCAGCTGCATGATGCGTCGTCCCCTCAGGTCAGCATTCTAGGTGACATCGTCTTTTGAGCCATTCAACCCACTGTTGGTCTTGATCTAGCTTTTCAGCCGCTTGTCTTACGAGAGCGGAAGGCCTGTAGGTTAAATTTCAGCCCAGAGGTGCCGTATGATGGAACATCTTCCTTAATCAAGTCAGTATTCCTGAGTATTTTGTCAATTTCATATCCGCCTATAGCAAGCGACTAAACCGCGGCTCCGGACCTGCGACAGGGGAACCCTTTCAGGCACATCTCTACGGATACGCTGGTCGAAATTATTTGATTCGCCGCCGCTTATGGGCTTTGGTCGCCCGTGTGAGCTGATGGATCGGCAACTAGTCGTTAAGCGACTCGCTCACCCTCGTGGTCGGCCCAATCCGATACCACCCTTGTCGATTTTGAATCTAACTGTTCCGATCTTGGTGCGGGTCGTGTCTGGACAGGACTTGACCTCAAGGATACGTAGCGCCTTTCGCCTTTTGCCTTTTTCAACGCCATACCGAGTGGTCAAGGTCGAATAATTCCGCTACTGTACCGCAGTTGACCAATGTTTGGCGCATTGATCTCCTAGTTCCTATATCTATGATTCAGCAGCGGCCATGTCACATCAACTTGGAGCAACCTGGACCCTAATTGACAACCAGTCACCGAGGAGGCTCCCTCGATTGCTGTTGTTTTCGAATACCTAAATCAGGATACGAAGCTATGATCCTCTCAGCGGCAACTTACCGGTATCAAATCTACGCATCTGCGTCCTGAAAATCCGTGGTTACCGGCTACTTGCACCGTTACACTATGTACTATCACGGGTCGAAGTGACCTGCAAAGACGAAATCCACTATCCTGTATCAAGGACCATGTTGATGGTCTTACGGAACAACCGAGGTTGAATCCGGGAATGGACAACACAAGCTCTCGGTCAAGTCAATAATGCTCACTCAATTGTACGTGCGTGATTCGATAACCCACATACGAACCTCTCATCAATCACGGGTTTGCCGTGATTAGTGTGCAGTTTGCGTCTATCCGTGAAGCAAAACCTGGCACCGGTTTTGGCGATCAAGATCAGCAAAGAGATTACCCCTGCTAGCGCTCCCCATCCCATCTGACATGTGTCTATCGTCCGAGAACCCACGAGCCCCAAGATTTAAGGCAAGCCATCGCGTAGGGATCGGCGCAGGAGGCTGCAACGGACGCCAGAGATTGTCTGTAGTCCCCAGCCCAAGGATGCAGACTCGAAGAGCTGCCCCTTATGTACTGCCGTATAGTGGCTTGCCTACGGTACTTGTCTGCCTGTCTTAACTTTCTCGTCTCGGCTGATGATCATTTCCCCCATTGCAGCACGCCAAATATACGGAATACTGTTTTGGGCCCAGACTTTAGGCCCACTGGTAGACGCATTCGAGAGGAAGGCCGATGGAAGGGTCAAGAAGCACAGACAGACAATCAATCACACAACCATGACTTGCACGTCTCCGCACTTCCCTTTACGGCTACAATCCTTGCTCACAATTGCCGCTCCTGGACGCTTTGAGTTTCAAGTTCTTATTGGAAAGGACGTTGCGCTTACGAAGACGTTTGGATAGTCATGGACCCTCATCAAATGTTGGAAAACCCACTTGATAGCGTCGCTTGATGCATGCGCGGTTCCTGAGACAGGAAAATGCAAGTTTGCCTGGGCCCTGGTGGGCTTGCAAGTTGCCAGCTGAGGGAACGTTCCTCTTCCACAAGCAGACAAGATGCCTGCAGGTCCTTAGGCGAGATCGAATCCCTTATTAGCCCAGTCCCTCGTCAACCAACCAGGTGCTGCTGGATCTAATAATGATCGAGACCTGATCGGTCGGTCAGCTTACACGTCAACTCCTTTTCTCTCCCACTCCACACGACCCTCGCACGCCTTGCCACTGATTGTCACAGTAGTATCCGTATTATGCATGCATGGCTATCATCTCGACGACATCTTTCGTGTATGTAATCTGTAATCTGTACAGGGTCGGGAACACGTCTCATCTAAGTTAAGTTAATCTCGGACGCCAATGCGTTGTTGTCGCCAACGGCCGCTAGCGCGTGCGTGCCCCCATGTGGCTTTTCGCCTCTCTCTTGTTCTTTTGTGTCGATCAGGCCCCAGATGTGGCTATGATTGTCCACGCTTCACTTTGACCTCGACACGCCCTTCTCGATCATCGAAGCTTAAAGCATCGGCAAACTTATGTGTAAATTCCCCGCCGTGAGAAAGCGAGGCACTCACTGATAGACCTCTCGCTGTATTCGCGTGTGAGTAGGATCATATGTTGCCATCGCAAGTACACTGAGCGTCTCACCAGATTCATCATCCTTAAACTATGATAAGCTTGCAGATGGCCAAGCATACAAGCTAATCAACCAGGCATATCCATTATATATCCCAGTTCACTGTCTTGATTCTTTTGCGTCTTATGCTCCCAAACACAATGGACCACGCTGTCTATGCTAAAGTCGATAATTTCTACAAATAATGGAATAAAAAGCAAATAGGAGGTATCTTGCAAGCAGCCCCAAACGGCCTACCACATAACCTTTTACCCCCCTTTTCCTTGTCATGAATTGAATCGAAAGTCCCTGATCATCCGCGCCTCAACACAGCCTACCGTCCTCCTCGATATGCTCCTCGCTGAAAAGAAAAAGGGGAATAATATCCAAATCCAGAGCATGCCCAATGGCATAGCATGAAAAACCCGAGGCAGTCGAAAAACTCTCTGCTGGCCCATCCATATATTGTATATTTCCCTCCCACTTTTGCAAACTCTACCACTCCCATAACCGTCGAAATTGAATGCTGCCGTCCTTTTCCCAATAAGTGTGTTTTCTGTTTGAACATGGTTGTAGCTTTTGATCCGCCGCCCAAGTTTCCTTTGTGATTGCTAAAAGTGTGAATGTAAAAAATAAGAATCGGCTGTGGATAGTGCCGCAGAGTAGAAAGTGGCATGGAGAAGAACGGTTCTGACCAAAGCCTTGCCTCGTTCTCCCACGTTGGATCCCCTGAGAGGTTCTATGGAAGATCATCCACAACGCGGTCTCCTCGATCGCGGAAGATTCGGTCTTTCAAAGATGAAGCCGACGATGTCAAGCTGCTCCGCTTGCTAGAGTCCTTTCCGGATCCGTAAGGGCTATTCTCCGCCTTCTGGCCATCTTCAGCAAGATTTGTCGTGCTCTGTCGCTGCGGCTTCTTGAGGACGCCCCTGGACTTGTCGCCGGGGAAGCCAGTAAGGGAGGGTCTTTCGCTGTTTGACTCGCTGTTGCGCCGATGCTTAGTTAGCTTCCGGGGAAATCGTTTCTGCGACTGTGAGATAGAGCTGTCTGCAATGGAGGCTGTGTCTACAGAACGGTCGTCACTCGATATCTGGCTAGGGGCAGTGCTTGCCGACAGCGGTGAAATGCCACTTATGGGTAATGGCGAGGGTTCTGGTTGCTCTTTGTTGAAGATAGGACTGTCGCGTGCCTGCAGGGCGGTCTCATCGACTGGATGGTTGAAGACTGTCCCTTCTTGCATAGGATCTGGGAACGTGTTGGACGATGATTTCGTTCCTACAGTTGGCTTGACAACAGGGGCTGGCAGGGCAATTGATGAGTTGGACCTGTTGGCGACGATTTCAGAGCCTGTCTGTGGAGTAGACACTGTCTGGTGAGGCTCTGTAGGAGGAGGTGATGGCTTTGCTGGTGCATGCTATGAGGGGTTAGTCCAAGATTTTATCTAGAAATTACCATTTCGCTTACCTCGATGCTAAGATAGGCGTCGAGTTTCTTTTTCAGTATCTCTGACCGAACAGGTTTGGCAAGATAGTCGTTCATGCCGGCAGCCAAACACTTCTCCCTGTCTCCTTGGATCGCAGATGCTGTCATGGCAATAACAAGAATCGTGCGTACTGCATCCAGCGAGTCCTTTCGTATCAACTTTGTTGCTTCGTAGCCGTCTAGAACCGGCATCTGGACGTCCATCAAGACTACGTGGTATGGCTTGCCCTCCTTGGCCTTCTGGCGAAGACCTTCGACAGCCTTGAGTCCATTGTCATACGCAACAACGCCCTTATATCCTAGTCTCTGCACATACTGGATGGCAATCTTCTGGTTAATGGGGTTGTCCTCGGCGACACAGATGCGAATCTCGTCTCTGGGCACCTTGGAAAGATCAAGACATGGGTTTGGCGATTCAGCTCGCTCTACAGGCGAAGCAGCCGCAAAGTATCGATCGACAGAGGGCGTTGCTTTGGTCTGCGCGTCTCCTGCAGCAACATCGGACTTGGCCTTCTCGAACGTGACGGTGAACCAAGCGGTGGTGCCCACATTCTCCTCGCTCTCGAGCCGGATCTTTCCCTTCATCATCGTCTCTATGAGAGACTTGCAGATGCTAAGACCAAGACCGCTTCCACCGTACTTTCTTGCTGTGCTAGCATCTGCCTGACTGAAAGGTTGGAAAAGCTTAGCCAACTGTTGAGGAGGAATGCCGATACCAGTGTCTCGGACCCAGAAGGTTAGAGTAGCGTGCTCCTGTGTCTCCTTGTCCAGTCGAGCGCCAATTGTAATCGAGCCATCCTCTGTGAACTTCAGGCTGTTCCCAATAAGATTGCCCAGAACCTGATGCAGACGAATGGGGTCACCATATATCAACATGGGCGGTAGGTTGATGCTCTGTACGATCTTGACATTCTTCTTGGACGTCTTCTCGCGGTTGCTGTAGGAAACGGCGCGCACGACTTCACGAACCATGTCTTCAGGGTTGAAGGCGATGATGTACAGTTTCATCTTGTCTGCCTCCATCTTGGAGAAGTCCAAAATGTCGTTGATGACAGTCAGGAGCAGATCGGCAGAGACCCGGATAGAGTCGGCCATCTCGAGCTGGTCCTTGTTGAGATCGCTGTCACGAAGAAGCTCCGAATTGCCAATAACGCCATTGAGAGGAGTACGGAGTTCATGAGAAACATTAGCCAAGAAGATAGATTTTGCCTTTGCAGCCTCCTCCGCGAGCTTGACATTTCGCTTGGCTTCTGCTTCTGCGTTCTTGGCCTTTGTCTCTGCCTCAAGTGCCTTGGCGAGAGCCCGCTTCTGTACTGCTACCATGGAACGGTTCTCTGCTGAGATCTTCTCGACATTCTTCATCGCAAGTGCGTTCGAGTAACTGATGCCAATCTGGTTGACAAGGAGCTGCAACACAGTAACATTGCGGTCTGTGAAAGCACCGGGCTCGCCTTCAAGATAAAGGACTCCTAGCAGCGGCTTATTGCCGTGGCAGATTGGGATGGCAATGATGCTCCTTCCAACAGGGTTTCTCTGCAGCCAGGAATCATTGACGTTTCCAAACCTCTCGTCAGCTATCAAGTCAGGTACAAAGACTGACTCGAGGAAGCGAGTGCAGTAAAGAACAACGTTCTCAGCGATAAGTGAGGTTCCCGATAGAGGGATACCTGGTATATGGGCCGACGCGCCCCTCTCAGGATCACCACTAGCTGCCACGCACCAAGAATCTCCATCGTTCTCTTGGACAACAATAGCAGCCAGAGTAGCCGAACCTCCACAGGTCTGGAGAATGACATCGCACATAGTCTTCAATAGCTCATCCACCTGCAGCACCGAGGAGATGACTTGTGAAGAAACGAGAATGGCGTGCAGATCGATCATATCGAGAGCAGGCAGTCCCGCCCCTGGTTCGGCCTGTATGTTCATTGTACCTCGCCACGCCCCTATGCGCTCACCCTTATTGAGGTCGGTCATGGTCATGGTGTTGGAAGGGATGTGTGCCAGGTCTTCGCCATCCTCTGCCTCCACAGACCGGTATTGAACAGAAGTAGCGTCGGCGACAAAGTCGGTCTGCACACCGATATCGTTGGTTCGGTGACTCCTTGTAGGCCCATGTAGCAATAGACTGTGCTCCTCCTCGATGGCCTTTGAGACACCAACAGCACCCATCTGCCGGAACAAGCTAACAGCTTCGAGAAGTGCTGCTCGGGCTGATCGACGCGCGCTTCGCCGGATGAACAGGCCTGCCATTAGGTAATTACCAAGAGCTTCGTCAAAGACTGAATCGTGCTCGCTTGCATGGTCCAGGGCATGCTCGTAATGCTGTATGGCTTCTCCATGGTTCTCGGATAGCTCTTCGATTTGCGCTTGCAAGAACTTGATCCAGCTCAGGTAATTAATGTCAGAGACGGTACACCACTCATCCATCATCTTTACATAACAACGCAATTCCTTTATAGTATCCTCAATCTGCGAGGTAAAGTCTTCAGTCGGCGAGCAGGGAAGCTGCATTTGTTGCAGCAAGTATCCGGCACAAGATAGGCCATATAACAGCAGTGTCAGCTTGCCGTTGTACGCTGACCAGAGCTTGGGCAGCTGATCGACGGCGTGACGTCCAAGCTCTACGGCTCGCTCATAATGACCGTAGAGAAAGAGTGGCACAATCTCAAAGCTCTCGTAGAATATGATAGATCGATTGCTTTTGCTGCTGCAACCAACCAGCCATTTCTTGTACGCCTCCGCAGTATGCACTTCGTCATTCATGACTTCCAACGCATTCTTGATGCGCGTCTTGCCCTGAAGGGCCCGGCAGAGTTGCTTCACGGCAATGAGTACCGAACCACCTCTTGAATCAGAATACCAGTTGGGAATCTCCTCGCACCCATACTGGCAGAAGCCTTCGAGGTCTGCACAGTTCTCGCCGCTGAAGAACTTGAAAATCGCAGACACGCCGTAACTCATAATGGTTGATATTCTGTCGCCAGCAACTGACGCAAACTCCACGGCATCCTCCATCTGTGCCATGAGCATGGGCATTGCCATATGAACGTGCCCGATATTCATTGTATTGAGCATCAAGCCGCGAGCGAGGAAGAAGGGATCTTGGGATTGGTAGAGCAGCTCCTGAGCAGTGTTGCTGAGATCAACAGCGAATTCTGTCATGTTGAAGCGAGACAATGCAATGATTGCCAGATTGAGGAATCCCATTCCAGATTGTGGATATGCCCCTCTTTCCAGATGCATCTCGACCATCAGAAGGGTGAGGTGATAATATCGTAAGCTGTCACTCCACCAAGCAGCACTGATGGTTTCAGCAAGCACAGCTCCCACAGGTGCGACGCTGGGATCTTCCGCCTGTTTGTGGTTGAGAAGCTCGCTACGGCCAATTGTTTGAATCTGTATTGACAAGCGCTCGAACTTCTCATCGCACTTTTGGAAACTCGGGTCATCGTCGATCGTAACTCCAAGTCCAGTCAGACAATCCTTGAGGGAAACAAGAGCAGCAGCAGAATCGCCGTCCTGGGCGTAAATTCTTGACTGTAACACATATGCTGGCGCTTTGTCGAACGGCGATTTCCCATTAGTAAAGATAGTGTTGAGGACCTGGTTTGCCGCAGGATAATTGCCCATGTACAAGTAACACTCAGCTGCCCTTAGGTAGAGTTGCATTGTCTCATCGTAGTAGACATCTTCTTTGCCTTCCGTCCAGGGATCGTCTTGTAGAAGAGAGAGAGCTGTGTTGTAGTACTTCGCGGCCGTAGGTTTCGCGCCGCTCTCTGCGGCAGCTTGAGCGCAACTTGTCAGCAGTTTGCGATATTGACGACGATTTGGAATACGTCGCTTAATGATATCAACTGCTGCGCAGATGTGAGAGGCCGTACTGTCCAGCTGCCTGGACTCGCCGCTGTAATACTTTTGAAGCGTCTGTGCGATTATGAAATGCATTTTTCGAGAGTTGCATTCTTGCAGATCTGCTGAAGCATGAATGTATCGGTCATGGGCGAATCGGAATCGGTCATCAGTCTCGCTGGGTACAATGATGTAGGCCTGAATGGCCGCTTGAAGACCAGCTATGGCCTCGCCTTGTGAATAAGTCTTGTGTGCAAATGTCGCACAGCAAGACCCTAGATCGTCCTCGTGGTAATCAAACTCACCACCCATCAAATGACAAATAAGCTCGAAGGAGAAAGAGTTGCCGATGAGGGCAGCCCAAGCAAGCAGAGTACGTGCTGCCGGTGGGAGTTCTGTCAATCTGTGCGTGATAAAGCCCGTGTCGAGTACATCATAATCCTTTTCTCCTCGGAACTGCTGAAAGAGCCGGTCAAGGTCGTAGTGCCATTGACTGTCCCTGTAGTCGTACCAAATGCATTTCTTTCGGTTACAAGCACTCAGCATTTCTCGCATGTAGAATGGATTACCTGCTGTTTTAGATTGAAGTACCAGTGCAAGAGGTAAAACCGCTTCCTTTGGCCGACAAAGCGTTGTTGACACGTATTGAACTATATCGTCTTCAGAAAGAGGCGATAAGGTGATCCGTGTAACTAAGGGGCTGCCAGTGCGAGGGTGTTCTGCTAATGTCGTTTAGCTGAAATGTAACAATCATTATAAACGGGTGAACATACCTTCATTATCAGGGAGATGAATCATGCTCTGAATCTTATCCCATGTAAGCTCCTCTGTTCGATATGTCATAACGATGACCATCTTCATCCTCGAAGCAATGATCTGAGAGATCAACTCCATAGATTCATCGTCAGCGAAGTGGAGATCATCCAAACAGAAGCATATGAACTTGTGGGCAGTAAAAACTCGAAGAACATCGAGAAAGATGTTCATTAGCCGCATGGTCTTGGTCGATGTGCCAGTACGGAGGAAGTCGGAAGATGATTGTGAGGCAATGCTAGGGTTTCTTGCAACCGGCTTGGGCGAACTTCCAGGAGAAGAACCACGCCGCTTCATTCCAGACCTGCCATTGCCTTTAGTGGAAGGGAACTGCAAAGATGACGAGATAGATCGACCAATGGATGCCTCGGGCGGTCCGAGAAGAAACTCTGGCAAGCCCAGCAACCGGTGCAACATTGGCCACACGGGGCGAACAAACTGCTTGAGGCCTTGGTGAAAAGGGGTCTCCGTATTCCTCTCGCCCCATACTTGCTTGAACAGGGACGAAAGCAGCTTAAGCAGAGGTCCAAACGCTGTTCTCCTTGCCGTGTCAAACTTGGCAGTGGCACAGTAGCCCCGTCTCCTAGCATCCGCAAGAACGCTTTGAACAAGACAGCTCTTTCCAAGGCCTCCTGCACCCTCGATTGTGACGACTTCACAATGGTCGCGACGGCGAAACTTGGCGGAGCCAAGCTGCCTCGATAGACTAGAGGCAGTTGATTCTACCATGCTGTGACGATTTTGTGACTCAGGCCCAGAACTGTCAACGAGACTCCGCGTTTCAATGGAGAGGGACTGGTGTCTCTCCCAAGGCCTAGCAACTCGAGTTAGAGTTCCAGAAGGTGAAGATGAGATTGTATCGCCGGAGATTGTCTGTGTATCTGAAAAGAGGGGGTGAAAAGTGTTGTTCTTTGGTTGTTTGGGGTCAGAAGAGGCTGTATGTGTGAAAGAGGCGCTCCGACAATTGGTGCCGTCTACGGAGCTCGCCCCCTCGCTAGAGATGTCATCAAAGTTGCCCATATCGTTTGATAAGCTTGAGCCGTCGGAGAACCGGTTAGTGTTCCCCTTGAGGTTCATAGAATGGCTTTTTGCAACACGATCAATGACCTTGTTAAGCTCTGCCTGCTCACGTTGGCGGCCGATCATGATGGCTGGAAGCATGAAGAAAGACGATACATCTTTGGTTCCAATCCTCCACTCCTTGAGTGCTAACCAATCTCCGTTACTCAGGAACTCCTGGACCTTGACCAAATCGTGACGAAGCCCGCTCGCCGAGTGATAACGATCCGTGACATTCTTGGCTGTGCACCTTTGAATGATCCTCCCAATAACATCCGGGACATCGAGTCGTACGGTAGACACATTTGGTATCCTACGACCAAGAACTCCTTGCACAATGTCAAGAGGGCTGTCGCCGTCAAAGACAGGTCGTTGTGTCAATAATGTCCAGAACAAGACGCCCAAAGAGTAGATATCAGTGCGACTGTCAGGCTCAGCAGGCATTCGCCCTGTTTGCTCAGGACTGATATATAATAGCTTGTTGCAAGCTCCAAGTTCCTTGGAAAGCGTGGACCACCCGCTACTCGTTAAGCCATGTTCGAACGAGCGAATTCCAGATCCAAAAGATAGTATCTTGACCTGCCCCGTCTCAACATTGAAATGAAATGCATCGCCTCGAATTTCGCCATGAATCATGCCAAGGTTATGGTGAAGGACTTCGAGACATTGGGCCGCGCCGATGGCAAAATCGAGAAAGTATTGCAACGATATAGGGGCGTGCAACTCGGGCTCGTTTTTGCGTAATGATGTGAAAGTCTCTCCGTGGGTACGAGCCCTGTAGAAAGCCGGTCCCATATCCAGCACTTCAAGCAGATAATTAGGGCCAGGGTGTTGATATATGGCGACTACAATCTGTGCGCGGTCTCCGGGAAGGGGATTCAGCCTGATTAAATCCAGAGGTTTGACGATATGTTGTCCGTCAGGGTCTGAGTTATAAGTCAAGCTCTTGGCAATGTGGAATGCTCGTTCTTCACGTAAGGCATGCAAAGACAGACGAGCAACGACTGGCTCTTCGATGTATCCAGCATCGCCAGCTGTGTTTGATGATGACGAGGGTGGGGGTGTAGTTGCCGGCGCATCGGTACCGTCGTGATTTAATGTTGGGACGTAAGGTTCTGACGGGGATGGACGGCCAGAGTATTTCAGAGCGGATCCTGGACTCGAGGCATGGTGGGAACTCGAAGGAGAGGAGACAGACGATACAAAACGGGTGCCGATAACATGCCTAGAAGTGGTTAGAGATGGATATGTCGGATTATGGAGAGCAAATGTTGGCACAAGAGGGCATAGGGAATGCTCGTGAACAGTATGGCGGGAAAGATTTACCAGTAGTCGTAAGAAGAATGAAAGGGTAGCTGGGTATCGTCCCAAGTATAACCAGCTATCTGACGAAGTCGCTCATATATTCGGGGCGGCGGATCGAGGAGGTCGTCGGAAACGAGAGAAGCACCGTCCATGATGGAGCGCGACCGGCGGCGCGCGGTGTGGGCGTGGCAATCTATGCGTATAGAGGGACAAGAAGCGAATGTTTGTAATCAATCAATGTCTGAGGCACATGAACTTGAAGCGCCCATCATCGGAGATATATCGGTCGTGGACGGTCGCGGAGCAGCAGTTGGAAATTGGGTATCGGAAGATGACAGGTGCAGAAGAATCAGGCGCAAAGGCAAAGTACAGCGTAGAGCGTAGAGCGGACAACGATGTGATCCAGGACCGTGTAGGATCTACGTCGGATGGACGAATATAGGTACAGTAGAACACTTTTGGGACAGTGCGTCTAAGGGCGTTGTAGTGTAGTGTAGTCAACCGGGTTGGATATTAATCGTCCAAGTCGATGACGGTAGACTCGCTATCAAAGGGATACCGCAGATCGGAGCGGCGGGCGTTGAGAGAAGGGAGACGGGAGACGGGAGAATGTTAGTGATCCCGCAATGCGAGTTGGAGAGAAGATCAAGATCAAGACGACGATGATTGATTAACTTAGTGTGTGGTGGTTTATTACCGTGACCGCCGAGCACCGTATGGTGGGTTGGGTTAGGTTGGTTTAGATTGATGGATGGTGGCCCCCTCCCCAGGCTTGCAGTGCAGCTGGGACCTTAGCAGCCAAGGCAATGTGAATTATTACAGTAAGATACTGTACTGTATAGGTAACCTTGACGGGCTGGCCGAGTTGTTTTGATTATGAGTGGATATCTCAACAGAAAAAAGAACAGAAACCTGTAACTCAGGAAGACACAGCTTGAATTCCACTAAATTCTCGTGCTGATTGAAACAAAACAAGTCACCTAAAAGTCATGAATGATTGGCGAGAAATTGGATGGTTTTTTTTGTTTTTTTTGGTGTGTCAGGAAAAATACAGGGTCCAAGTCGCCCAAGTCTTGTTCGTGAGCTGGTGGATGACGGAATAGCAAGGGTATCTTCCGGTTTGACAGTTGGGACTTCTCTTTGCTTTTGGCTGCATATTCTTCAAATCTTCAAAAGCCCCCCATTTTGCAGAGTACTACCTAGAGAAGAAGTCATTCTATTCAGGGTAAATAACTTCTACAGTAGACATTGGATTGCTTTCTCCCTACAAATTCACCGTCTATTAGATGATCCTCTTCTCCGTACTCCGTACAGTATATAATTATACATTGGGCAATTTTGCCCATGAGAGCAACCCCCCGTTCTAACAACATGATGCATGCTCAACTCCACCACCACCACTACTATCGTGAACCTCACCTTACCACACGTCACAAAACAAGGGTCCTGGGGTCTTATGATGATTGCCATTACATTCATCCTTTCGCACAACTCTACAACTACCTGGTATCCTTACTTCGAGCTTCCCGGTTTCTTTCTCTCTGCTAGCTAGAGTATATATAATACTATCCCAAGCAATAGGACTCATCTCTCTCTACTTTGACTACAAAGGTAGAACAAAAACTTCAAAAAATTTCTCTAACCTCGCACCGCCCAATGTGAATTCCCGACTCGCGGGTTTTTTTTTTATAGCGCATCCCACACGTGTTAGCCTACTTCACTCGTCGTGGAGTGTCGGATAATCAAATCTCGGCTCCTACAGTTAGAATGGACCCTTAAATGGGGCGCCAGCAAGCGTTCCTTCAACAGGACTTTTCTATCGTTGGCGTTGCAGCTAACTATCCCCTGAGTATCCAGTCCCACGTATCAATGAGTAGGTAGGCTCTTGTGCTACAAGAAACCAGCTCTCATATGGATTTCTATTATTAGTCCTTTCTTTGTCCCTTTTAATTACACTGCGTTGGCAATGATGTAAGTGGATGGCAGAGAAACGAATATCACTGAAACATTGCAACAATGACATGCCAATCAGCCCAAGACAACAAGAACCATCATCGGCCAAGATAACACTCATCAGCATATTCTTAACTGTAAAGAACGAAACAAAATAAGCTACGGGACATCAATATGAACAGGCTGTAACTTCTATTGTAAATGTATACTATTATGTATCTGTATAGGACAATCCATTCATTGGTCTAACCCTAGAGAAAGACATCCTGATCTATCCTTTATCATGCTCCGCCTTCTCCAGCGGAGAGCTATGCATATCCATCCAACGTTAGCTGACTGGGAACCCTCACCAGCAGCGGCCTATTTCCCATCATCAATCCTGAAAAACCTGACTCGTCATTTCTGAGGCGCTAACTCGCTTCCCACAAAGTTTTCTTATACACATAAGGTATCTATTGAGAAATCACACAACGTGCCCAATACTAGATTGTTCACGCCATCCCTCCAACTCCAACTCCGATGCATTGCCTATTTACTGAGCCTTAGAGTGGCTGGGGATCTCCTTGGTACCGTTGGTCTGAGGAGGAGCCACGACAAAGTTCTGGTGGAGGCGGCGCTCAGTGTTCTGGCGAGAGTTGACAAAGTCGGGGTAGTTGAGGGTCAGCTCGACAGCACCGCTGTGGATGGCATCGACGGCCTCGACACCAAGCATGAACGAGTGGTCCTGGTTGCCGACCTCGTATCGCCAGCTACCGAATCGGCCACGAGAGAGGATGTCCATAGCCTCAAGCTTGGGGAGAACTTGCTTGAGAACGCCCTCACGCTCAAGAGTAGGGGTAGGGTAACCGTGGTCGAAGGCACGGTGGTAGGTAGAGACAATCTCGTCCTCGGGCTTGACCATCTCGGTGTTGATAAGACCCTGGATGCAGTCCTTGAGGAGGTTCTCAACATCAACGGGCTTCATGGTCGACTGGGACACCTCCAGCATGATAGACCAGTAAGGACCCTCCTTGGCCTCAGAGGACTCGGCCTTCTCTCCGTTGGCGAGGTAAAGAGTAGGCAGCTTAACATCCTTCTGAGGTTGGTTGTAAGGAGAGTAGTTGGAGAAGATGGTGGCGCGGTAAAAGGGGCAGTTGTCCTCAGGGAAGTACAACCAGCATTTGTCGCCGATGCGCTCAGGGCGCTCGCCTCGGATACCGACACCGATGACGTGAGTGGTGGAGTAGTAAAGACCCTTGGTGAGGGTGATCAGCTCCTGGTTGCCGAGCTTCTCGGCAAGGTGGTCAACAGCCATAGTGTTAACGAGCTTGTTGTAACCAATGGTGCTGCCGTCGGCGAAGTAGGCAATCTTCTTCTCGGCATCGATCTTGGTGACCTCACCCTGCTTGCCAAATCGCTTCTTCTCCTTGGGGATGGTCTCAGCAACGGCGATCCAGATACCACCGGTACCATCGCGAGCAGGGAATCGGAAGGTAGCGTTGGGACCCCAGTTACCGGCAACCTTGTTCAGGATGACGTTCTTGGTAACAAGCTTAGCATCAGGAGCGGCAACACGCTCACCGAGCCACTGGCATTGCATCTGCGGATATGATCAATACATTGAGTTTCAATGAGTTAGTTTCTAGTTGTTCTATCTTACCTTGGTGGTGGGAACAGCCCAGACCTTGTAGTTGTAGGGTCGCATGAAGATGTTGGCAATACCCTCACCCATCATGCGCACAATCCACTCGTCAAAGTCCTTGGGCTTGGTGTTGGCAAC
This sequence comes from Fusarium guadeloupense, assembly GCA_021655865.1. Taxonomy (NCBI): domain Eukaryota; kingdom Fungi; phylum Ascomycota; class Sordariomycetes; order Hypocreales; family Nectriaceae; genus Fusarium; species Fusarium guadeloupense. Next base: position 24,571 of record JAJJWM010000140.1, read on the forward strand.
GCGGCACTCGAGAGCAGAGTCAATGATACCCTCGATACAGTTGACCTGGTCCTCCTTGGGGAGCATGGAGATGTTGTTCTGGAAGGGGTAGGGAACCCAGAGGCCCTTGTAGCGAACGTAGGAGATTCGCTGGTGGGTGTACCAGTCATCATCCTTGGGGAGAGCCTCGTCGAGGCAGTCATCGAAGTACTTGTAGTGGGAGAAGATAACGTGACCACCGACGTCGTAAAGCTAAAACAATGATTTGGTTAGCCAGTTTTTCGGTGTCGACGGTGAGCAAGGACAACTCACGAAACCCTCGGGAGTGGTGTCGGTACCGGCGAGGCCACCAGCCTTGTCAGAAGAATCGACAATCAGCCATGAAGGGCCGTTCTGTATGCTTCGTCAGTCGATCGTGGGCTTCAAGTTGGGAGTTGGCGGTGAGCGCATACAATGTGGTTGAGACGCTTGGCAGCACCGAGACCAGTAGGTCCCATGCCAATAACGAGGACATCAACGTTACTGTAGGAAGCACGAAGGTCAGCAAATCGGTTCTAACGACAGACGGTAAAATTGCAGCTCAAGCATTGAACGCAATCGATCAAACATAGGAACGAACAGGCGCAAAGGCAACTCACACGTCGGCCATGGTGGGGGTTATTAGATGAAGCTTGTCAAGATGGAGTGTGGTAAGTGGCGTAAAAGGCAGACGAATGAGCAGACGAATGAGCAGACGCCGAGAACAATGAAGCGACTGAAAAGAGAAGAAGCTGTACAGAACAATGAGAAGACAGCGAGAAGATTATAGCCCGTGGTTGCTGTAAATCTTGACCGCGATTGTAGGATGAAGTGGCTTTAGAAAAGGGGATGGATAAAGGATGGCGGGGCTCATAATTGGGGCCCCCTAAGGGAGAGGGTCAGATAGCCCCACCTACCCGGCCCCTGCACACTTGCCCGTGTGGGTGGGCGGGCGGTTGTACTTGGAGAGTCAGGGTAGGTACAGTAGGTACAAGTCATGATGTAGGGACGTTGAAGCAAAAGGAGGTTGTCCATCATCTCAGCTCAATCTAGATTATACAGAACCTGCAGCTGCATTACTTCATGTAGTGATTGTCCTGGTGTAACAAATAGTGGCGGTATTTCGTAAGATGTAATCAACCATGTGCAGCCAGTAACAGACTGAATAAGGGTTCAATTCAAGGCTGAGCTTCACAACGACTGCTAAGATTACTGAGATATACCAACTTTAATTGCGCGAAATCTTACTCGACGCGCTATAAATGTGACAGGAACTGTGCTATGGACGCGCAAGATTGGCTGCCCTTATTATTAGAGCATTAGGTAACTCCCATGGCTGTATCGACCCCAATATCACAAGCCTTGAGATATTGTGAGGCTGATCTTTATTAACATGAAACGCTGCGTCACTTTACTCTAAACTCCCCTGCCCAAAGAACCAAACGATCAGCGACAGCGACAGCGTCTGTCAATGCCACTGTCTTCGCGTCTTGTCAGAACTTTGGTTCACTAACATGTGGTTGGCACCCCCAGCTTTTTTAAGATGCTACCGCGATGGATTCGATAGTTTGGGTCCCACACAGAGCTTGCTCTAATTTCCTAAGATGAGACGTAATTCCACCTACCATGGCAGATCAGATAATCGTTGGGGAGAAGGTTGCTTTGACTGGATGCGAGAGAAACCCCTACCCAACTAAATCACGTCCTCAAATCTCTTTTCTGCATCATTCTCGTTTGAAATCGACCGTTATATATAGCAAACAATATCGTGTTCCAGAGCTTTGGTGATTCAGGCGGCGAATGTCTCTGGCTGCCACTGGCAATCAGTCAGCCTACACTCCAAGTGCGAAAATAATTGCAGACCGTTTCTAGACAAGAAAATGCAATGTCAGGGGTAATCCAAGATGGATGGGTGGGGAAAGGCTGTAGTATCCGTACAGTGCAGCATATAACAAGAACAACGAGGATGTCATGATACAGTTGCTCCAATAATAGCCTATGGCAATTTCTATGTCCGACTCGCTACAGCGGAAAACATCAACACCCGCACAAGGCGGTGGCCGGCTATAATTAAGAGAAATCTATTACACTTTACAAGCGCTCGCCTCTCCCTTCTCCGTTTGGCTCTCTTCTCCGTTGGCGAGCGATGATCGCGCCTATTATTTCCACAATATCGGCTCACGGAACCCACCTTGTAACCATCATGGTCGACAGCCTCTTAACCGCGAGATGAAGGCCACGCAGAAGGCTTCGTAACCACGTAACCAGACCCAGATATATCGATGCATCAACTGGTGGTTTCTCGGGCTCCGTCTCCACTGAGCAGGGTGTTTGGAAACTTGTAAATTGTAATAGCATTGCACATGCTTCAAGTCTGAAACGAGAAGCAGATCAATAACGGGATCGTCCTGGCGCTAGTTGTTAACCAAAGCATCAACCACATGTGGCTTGCAAGGCAAGGCTCGCCTCGTGTGGGACTCCATTGAGTTTGGTTCAGCCCGAGCCTTGGCTTGTCGAGATATGTATGTCACTACCGGCAGAGTTTCCAATTTACGTTTTTTGTTGTCAAGGGATACCATGCAAAGGGGCTGAGGCTTCTGTGTTTCAGGAGGAATTCAATATCTTGCTAGCAAACAGGCCGTTACATGCAAGATTTGCATCCACTGAGAGCCCTCTTTGGATGCAACACAGGGAGAGTCCCGGCTCGGTTATTGGACCCCTTTACTATTCAAGTACCGGTACCTGTCCTCAGGTTGCTAAGGAATAGTAAGTGATTTAACTCGACGATCTTGCGGTGTTGGGTACACGAGTAATCTGTACGATATCTCGACACCTGTCACATCATCCTTCAGATGCCCTCGTCTAGATGCTTAACTGAAAGCCAAGTCCTGAGAAAGCTGGGTCTTGAGGAAATGCCCAAACAACATTAGTTATCGGTTGGAAGCATCTCGGTCAGATCTGCAGATATGTGGGCGAGCTGGCGTTTAAGATTCTGATCACGTTCCGATGCCAAGCTGGATCTACCCGATTAACTCATTGGAGACTATCTCAAAACCATGACTATGCGCCCTGCTTGGAGATGGAACAAGCATCCTTTAACTCTGATACTTTGACATGTGGACTGGTCCATCTTGGCAATGACGGTTATTTCGGCTGTCAGACTATGAGCCGCGACTTTGCCGTGAAGCTCATAGTTAGCTTTGATGGGCTCGACTGGTTCGTACCAAAGAATGCAGCATGCCACATACTTAACTTTCAGGCACGCGCAAGGCGCAAACGGACATATGGGAAGAGACAGGCATGTGCTGTGAAGCTACTGCTACGAACTGCGTCATTGAGGTCTGAACTGCAGATATCGTGGGAATGCAAAAGGGAACCTTGGCATGAAGTATGAAGAGAATATGATATGCCATTGGGCTGGTTCCTGAACAAGCTTGATTCAACAAGCCACCGAGTCTATTGTTTACCCGGAGCCAAACGACTTTTCGTTTGTGTTTCCAAGATAGAATCTAGATCGTTGTAATGCAAGTCTAAGATGCACCCGATAGTCAAAGGTTTTCGGGGCCGGGACAAAGGCAAAGGGGAACGGCACACTTCGATGAACAGACATTCCGTTACTGCAAGCTCTTGAATATGCTCATTTAAACAGCTAATAACAGACGGTATCAACATCGATACATGTAGATGCATGCTTTATATCGAGACGCATATCGATTCTTCAGTCGTGGTAGAACAGCCATTCAGCCACATTCCTCCCTTTGCTTCAAGCCCGTCATCTAAACTTCCATTGAGTTAACAGTAAGCAAAGTACACAGTGCGAAAGCCAGGCTGCTTATCTCTCATAATGGAGGGCGATCTTACCAACGTGGGCGGGATCTCTGGATGATTCGCTAGGCTTTGGCTCCAGCCGCACTCCCCAAGATCCTCTCATGCCCCCATGAGAGCTTCTCCTGAATAACATCAGAAGTATACAGTACCTAGCCCCTTGTACACGCGTCGCGAAGATAAGGTCGTGTACTGTAGCACACGGCCTGGGGTATCTGTACCTGTACATGTCCGTGCCGGTGCCGTGCCTGCATTCGTCCAGTACCGTACCCGTATCATCCACTTTGTTCGTGTTGAAATGGCTGACATTCAGCTAACAGAAAAACCCTTCCATAATTTTTTTTAATTGCCGCGCCTCACCCTGCTTGCCTCCGGCCACAGTAAACCCAGCCCCTGGACACATCTAGATCTTAGTTGTAAACGTTACCTACAGTATTCCCCTTTTACCCTCTTATCCCATCCCTCTTCTTTCCATTCAATTTCCTCTCTTCTCCTCTCTTTTCTTCTAGAATCTAGGGACCATTTCTTGTCTTTCTCTTCAGTCTCTCTCTCCATCTATCTCTCCCCCCCTTGCAAGCTAATAACTAAGCTTTTTTACTTGCAACTCGCTATTATTTTTATCTTATTTTTTATTTTTTATTTTTTTTACGTCTCTCGTTTTTTTGAGACGCCTGTCTCGCCTGGGCCCCGCCAAATTGCATATCAAGCACCCCTCGCCTTCCCCGATTCTACTCCATTACAGGACTCGGCTGTGCGCGTCCCCCCTAAAATCTGTCTTCAAAGTTCAAGGGGCCTCTTATCTACAACCACGAACTTTCTCGCCAACAACCTCAACAACCTTTGAATCTTTTCTCATCACCAAATAACCAAAATGTCGGCCGACGAAAAGATTCGCGTCTCGGGCGAGACACCTCGCGCTACAACACCTGTCCTTCCTACCGTTAACCCTGGTCTCGAGAAGTCGCAGTCAGCTCGCGCTTCTATCCACCCTACATTCTACGTAATGTCAGTATATGTCGAATTGGTTCTCCTAACGCTCTTTTGCTAACTCAGTGATGCAGTGCCTGGATTGGTTTCTCATCGTCCGTCATTCTGTTCAACAAATGGCTTCTCGATACCCTCGAATTCCGTACGCTCTCCCGCTCGTCCTTCGATCTACTACTCCCTTGCTGACTTGCCAACTCGCAGGCTACCCTGTTATCCTAACGACCTACCACTTGACCTTTTCGACCGTTGTCACTCAGATTATGGCCCGATGGACACCTTACCTTGACGGCCGTAAGACTGTTAAGATGAATGTTCGCGTTTACATGCGTGCTGTTGTCCCCATTGGCATCTTTTTCAGCTTGAGTTTGATTTGCGGAAACTTGACATACCTCTACCTTTCAGTCGCTTTCATTCAGATGCTCAAGGCCACCACTCCCGTCGCTGTCCTCATCTCTGGTTGGATTCTGGGTGTTTCTGCTCCCAACCTGAAGCAGTTCCTCAACGTTTCGGCCATTGTCGTCGGTGTCATCATTGCGTCTATGGGTGAAATCCACTTTGTGACCGTTGGTGTTCTGTTCCAGATGGGTGGTATCGTTTTCGAAGCTCTCCGACTTACCATGGTTCAGCGACTGCTGAGCTCTGCTGATTACAAGATGGATCCTCTGGTCTCTCTTTACTACTTTGCTCCCATCTGCGCTGTCATGAACGGTGTTGTTGCTCTTATCTGGGAGATCCCCCGATGCTCCATGGCTGAGGTTTACAACGTTGGTCTGTTCACTTTCTTCCTGAACGGTCTCTGCGCTTTCATGCTGAACGTTTCTGTCGTCTTCCTGGTATGTTCCTCTAAGGCCCCTCAACTCGTGTTTTAACTAACACCTCTCAGATTGGCAAGACTTCTGCTGTCGTTCTCACCCTCTGCGGTGTTCTCAAGGATATCCTCCTGGTTGTTGCTTCCATGATGATCTGGGGCACCCAGGTCACTCCTCTCCAGTTCTTTGGTTACTCCATCGCTCTGGGCGGCATGGTCTATTACAAGCTTGGCTATGAGCAAATCAAGGGCCACATCGCCGACGCAAACCGACAATGGGCTGAGTTTGGTGCTCGCAAGCCCATCCTCCGCAAGGTCACTGTCATCATTGCTACAGCCTTCCTCATCTTCACCCTCTTTGGTGGCTTCGCTCCCAGTTACACCTCCGAGGTCGACCCTACCAGGCTGGCTAACGAGGTGTCTAATCAATTCGGTATCAACGATGCTCAGCGGGCTGCTTAGAGCTTCGTAATACGAGGGATTCTATACCCTGACATTTACTTTGCGGGGCGAACGGCGATTTAAGGAACCTATTTTCTATATCCGTTATTTCCTTATTTTTTACGCCCCAACCATTTGGAACATGGTTTGATCGCGTGCATAGTCAGGCTGACTTGGCGCGCTTTTCTGCGGATTGAAGACTTTTTGATATATTCTGTTTGAGGATGGGTGGTATTATGAAGTGTAAAGCCATAGAGCTGGGCGCAGAGCGCGAAGTAGCGGTCGCATGCATGAACCGCATCACGAAAGGTCTAATTGATGTGTAACTCTAGACGGCGTTTGACCATAGACATGTAGAAACGAAACGGGAACAAAATACCTATTCAAGTTCACTTTATCTGCCCTCAACTCTTGCCTGTGTACGGTGTATGTATGTGCACGCATGATTTGTTGACGGTATTTTGATTCATAGGAATTCATGTACCTCGCAGACATTCAACCGTCAAGCAAAAGTCCTCAAGGTCTATTCAACACGTCCTGGATGACACCCACACATTGAATTCCACCAGTGGTATCCTTCGGTCGGGACAACACGTCCGTCCGATCCGCGTTGTATATTGACGCTACAATCACGCGGCAAGCAGAGATCTGATCTTTTTAAGAAACTTCATATTGAGCCCATAAAATCCGGGGTTTCTTAATGCCATCGATGCTCTTTACATCCCGCCAACTCCCTAACCGTGATGGAGAAACGATTCTTTTTTTTAAAACTCTATAGATGAGGGTTAGCCTATATTCCTTGGACCAATGATCCTGCTCATGACCACGCTGGCAGACTAGTGACGGCGCACAGCTCTGCCAGCATAGCATGGCATGGCACGATGGTATAACGTACTGAGAGGGGTGAAGAACCATCGGTTCTTGCCGCTGGTGTATCGCTCCTCGAGCACCTTCTTGACAGTCTTCTTGGCGTCCTCGCGCTGGGAAACCTCCTTGAAGGTGTCGTTGGAGACGGCACCCTTGAGGCCCTCGAGCTCCAAGGTGTAGCGGGTGGGCATCAGGTGGTTGTAGTTGATGACCTTGATGAAGGGCTTGATCTTGTTTCGCTTCTCCTGGCGGGTCTTGGACATGCGGCGGGTGATCTTGGAGGGGTAGCGCTCAATGCCGGCAACCAGGGCGTGGCCGAAAGGGTGAGGCTTGTTGCCGTTGTCAACGGGCTGGATGATGACAACCTATTCGAAGCAATTCGAGTCAGTAAATGGGTGTTTTATCGGTATGAAAGATCATGTCCCAGCACACCGTCCCTCCTCTGCAATGCGCGCCTCCTAATCCCAAGCACCAAAGACATATTTTCTTCCTCCAGACCACAGAGAACTCGGTGAAACAGCAGGGCATTGTCGAGAGCGTCGTACCTTCTTTCCGGCGTATCTGCCGCGGGTGATGATGGCGACTCGGCCGACCTTAAGGAACTTCATTTCGACGGGCGGGTTGTCGGATTTTGCTGGGTGAAGTTAGGTTAGTAGAGTCGTGATCCTTTTCCAAGTCAGAATTTTGCAACCTAAATTTTGATGTGTGGGTTTGGGGCAAGCGAGGCCAGTACCTAGTCACATGATGAGCACCTATGGTAGTGCGTCCTCTGTGGGCTCTGTTGGTCTGTGCACCACGGCATTCGTGGCTTAGGTAATCTTGCCCTGGCCTCAAAGTATCTCATCTTTCTCTCATTGTTGCTATAACCATCTCTATAGCTACCTAATTAAACAATTCGCAATGCCTGCTGCACCAACATACATCATCTCCCGCGTGGCGGACCCAATATTTGGGGTCTTGATTGGCCTCTCAGCAGCTGCTACTAGAATCAATCGTGAGGAGAAGGAGAGAGGTAGAACAACTCAACAAACTATTGAAGCTGCGCGACGGTAATACTACGATGCAATAGCTTTAGGCCTTACAGAAGCTGACTTGGGCTTTAGACGAATTGGATTTTCCTCCAAATCTTAGGTTGGCCAAGATCACTTGGAGATTTGGGCCATCACTTTCACTCACCATCTCTGATCTCTTGAATATGGTGTATTCTTTCCAGACCTTGCCGGGTATCCTATTTCAACATATATTTACATTCTAATCACCAAACGATGGACCGTATTCCTTCTTCATTGCCTCCCGAACAATCTGTCCGCAAAGCTTGGCTGTTGGATTAACGCTAACGGCCAACCCCTTCGCAATGGGGTTTCCATACCTCCCTCCCCACGCAAGGTCTCGAGATGCAGCCTCCTCAAAATCCAGCTTGTCCCATTTAGACTCCTCCAGGATCTGGTCGATATCTAAAAAACGACTCAGCAACAGCCTGGCCGTCTTGAGATACAGTGCAGCCCTTTGAGTGTGTGCCATAGAGAGCGTACGTGCCACTTGTGGAGAAATGGGCGTGGTTGGTGATGACGGAGAAAGGAGCGAAATTGAAACTTCTATATCACTCAAAGCGGTGGCAACAGCCTTTCTCCTTTCCGACTGGTCGGGGTTTTCGATGAGAGGCATGGAACTGTCTGAAGACTCGGATAGGAGCATAGCGTCTCCATACAATCGCCTGAGGATCTGGACACGGTTGTTCCTGGCGCTGGCGTAGTTTGGATGTTCAGAAATCATGTCCTCGATCGCTGAAAGGCTTTGTTGGTAGCCCTTGACAGCAACATCCTTGGTCTCTTCTGGCCCGAGATTCTTCAGCTGGGCCTCCAATGTTTGAATTGAGCGGATGATCTCTCGTTCTTTTTCGACCACTCGTTCATACACGCCGGTGTCTGTGATATTTGGATCGCGAGGTAGTGAAGAGTCGAGAACAATGCCAGCATATGGGTTCGACTCGGGATCCTTGATCTTCTCAAGGATATTGATGTCGTGCTTGCTCAAAGACACAGAAGTCATCTTGGGCGTGGACAAATGGCGATTTGGCTGAAAATACACAGTGGTTCGCTACCAAATGTTCAACTGAAGTACTCTGTCCCAACGCTCGACGAGGATGATATAATCAGACAACGTTGTCGTCAATAAGCCTCACTTCTGGAAAATTCGGAACACCCGGTGTGACGTGATAGGTAACGGTGAGAACGGCTCATGAGGGCTGGCTGGCGTTCTAAATACCATTCTTATCCTTGATATTGGCTTGGTGGATAAGCCGACCTGCCAGAAGAGGCGTCTCGGCTCTAGCGGGAGATGATCAATACCACGCGGCTAGCCTCTGCATTTGATTCTCATTTCTCACAAATTCCATTCACAAGGGTCGTTCGGCCGACTTATTGCTTACAGTTCCGCAGTCCGTCATAGGATGTGCCGCTGTGTTGGGTTTCTGGCAGTATACGGCCAACGTCGGCTTGGACCGGTTGGGGCCGCAGCGGAGGAGTCACCGGGAAGCTTTCCGCAGTGATAGCCTCACAACCATCAACAACTACCTTTGGCGCTACCTTATCATTTGGGGAAGCTGTTGGAACTTGGACCTTTGATGATATCAGTCAGACCGCCCTCTGACGCGGAAAACCCGCGCGTGACCAGAGATCCTGCCATGACGGGCATGGCTATGCTTTCTTACGCCGCGAATGCCGTTGGGTCCCATCATTATTGATACTGGAAACGCCAACGATTATGTTTGCGGGGATCTTTTGTACAGTAGCATTGGCCAACCTGCTGCTCATCCTGACAAATGCATACCTTGGGCCGCAATATGCCTTCTCGGGGCGGAGGCATTCCGGGAAATGTGTCAAAGAAACAAACAATCCTTGTTGTCTCAGTGGTGGTGTCCTAAGCCGGGCTTGAATCAAGTTTGAAGTTTCTTACATATATCTATAAGATCTCCCGTCTTCTCATATGCGTCAACCCAACACATTCAAGACAAAGCCTCCCAAGCTTCTCGACATCGCCACAAACATATAAATCGACTCCAACATCCAAGCCTCAAAAGCTCACCCCTATTTTGATATCAAAAGCTCACCCATCGACCTGTCTGTGTGTCAATGTCCCCTTCTGCCATCACCAACTCTCCTCCTCAGCGGGCATCTCAGCCTACTACTATTCCAACCGCTTCTGTCCTCGATCAAGCAGACGGCAGCTTCGCGGTTCAGCCGCCTCCTAACTTCACCGGCTATGACCACATAACCTGGTGGGTTGGCAATGCCAAACAGGCTGCCTCATATTATACCAACCTCTTTGGCTTCAAGACCATCGCCTATAAAGGTCTCGAGACTGGCAGTCGATACTTTGCATCGTATGTCATTGCAAACAACGATGTCCGTTTCGTCTTCACCTCGCCTCTGCGATCTGAAGCCCACTTCCCTGACGATGAGCCCATCTCTAAATCAGACCGGAAGCTCCTGAAGGAGATGTATGCTCACCTTGAGCGCCATGGCGATGCCGTAAAGGATGTTGCCTTTGAGGTCGACAATGTCGAGGGAGTGTACGACAAGGCTGTGAGTGAAGGTGCCATCGCTGTCCAAGACCCCAAGATCAGTAAGGACAAGGAGCATGGCTCTGTCTCTACTGCTGTCATCTGCACGTACGGAGACACCACCCATACCCTCATCTCCCGCCAGAACTACACTGGTCCCTTCCTCCCCGGTTACCGTGCCTGGAATAAGCGCACTGCTACCGTGTCTTTGCCAGATGTCCCTCTGGCTCGTATTGACCACTGTGTTGGTAACCAGTCTTGGAACGAGATGGATTCAGCCTGTGCTTTCTATGAGCAGTGTCTGTCTTTCCACCGTTTCTGGTCCGTAGACGACTCCCAGATCTGCACCGAATTCTCGGCTCTGAGCTCCGTCGTCATGGCCTCCCCCAACAATATTGTCAAGATGCCTATCAATGAGCCCGCCCTTGGCAAGAAGAAATCCCAGATCGAAGAGTATGTCATCTTCAACTCTGGTCCTGGTGTCCAGCACATCGCCCTCCTCACCCCCGACATCATCACCGCCGTCTCGGCCCTCCGCGCACGTGGCGTTGAATTCATCGACGTCCCTTCGACATACTATACATCCATGCGCCATCGTCTTAAGACGGAACGACGTAACTGGGAGCTCAAGGAAGAGTTTGAGACTCTTGAGCGCCTCAACATCCTCATCGACTATGATGAGGGCGGCTACTTGCTACAGCTCTTCACTAAGCCCCTTATGGACCGGCCCACGGTTTTTATCGAGATCATTCAGCGTAATGACTTTGACGGCTTCGGCGCCGGTAACTTCAAGAGCTTGTTCGAAGCCATTGAGCGTGAGCAAGCTGAGCGCGGTAATCTGTAATTGAGCGATTATTGCTGTAATACACACATACTTGCGGGAGAAGCAGTGTGTCTATAGCACTAACATATGCTTATGCACACTTTTCGTGGCATCTGCAAACAGATGGGCAGAGGGGGAACACAAAAAGGTTGAAACGTGAGATGAGTTTGCGATAGCATGTCATCTGCTGCTCTATTTGACCCTGATATATCAACACTTAAGTGGGCATATGCCCCCAAGACGAATTGAAACATGAAATTAACAATAACTTTGATTCCTCTGATGCGCCGTCATGAGGCCGTGATGATGTGATGCTCTTCCGTGAGAAGATGATATTACAAGAAAACTCCCCAAATGTTTTTATTCATTCCCGGGTATACCCATCCCCCTAGTGTGTTCAAAGCTATCCTAGATAGCATCCAAGCTCTTGTTCATGTTTTTGATCCTATGTCATGACTACATCGCCGTTGGTATGTGCCGCTGTACCGTTCGGCTCAGCCGAGGCGGCGCCATCCGTCTGACCCACGATGCTTTGGCAGCCCGGGCAGTTATGGACGACTTCGTGGGCAAAGACATCGCAGTCGATGCAAAAGTGCTGTCCACACACCTCGCACGCATATCGTCCGCTCTCACTAACACCCTTAGCTGTCTTTGGTGCGCTGCCGTCCTCCTTGGCCTTATCGGGAGCCTTGTTCTTTGGCGGCTCGGGGAAAGGCGCAAGACAGGAGAAACAGGCTGCTGAGCGAGTGGCGTTGGACCATGGTACTTCGACCCAGTTCCGTAGCGGGAAGAGATGATGATATGAACGGGCGAGATGGGTAGAGAGAATGAGGGTGAGGTCACATGATGGACACTCGGCGGGGATGCGGCAGACGCGAGCACCGCAGCGAGTACAGAGATAGCCCTCGCGGAAAGGCCGATTATGACAAGCGCAGTAACTCGTTGTCCCGCTGGGAACAAGCGTCCGTGACGGGAAGCCCATCATGAGAAGACTGGCTGTGCTCTGCTCGACGGTGCGCGTCACGGGGGGCGTTGTAGCGGCGAGGAAGAGCTCGCGGAAGTGCACCTCGTCCATGGCAATGTTGTACTGCGACTCATCGCCAGCGTTGGTTCGGGAGCAGAGCTCAGCGCAGATGGCGACCTGCGCGGATAGACCGACGATGGAGACGCGTATCCGGTCGGTGATGAGGTTGCCGATTGTCTCGTGGATGTCGCCGGGATCACTCGATAATAGGGCGCCGTAGATTATGAGTACTTCTCGCGTACCGTGCGAAGGCGCATGGCTAATTACAAGGTCAACTCCAGAAGTTGCTCCATCGCGCAATGTCAGACTTACAATAGAGCTCCTCGACACATCTCCAGAGCATTCTGCAGACTTGGATTCCCCTGAGGGTCTTGATTCTCCAGCCCCTTCAACTTCTCCAGATGCTCCGTCGGGTTACCTCCCACGTCACTAATCCTCACCGCGACACCATCGCGCATGCCAATAATGCCCAGCTGGGATATAGGATTCTGCTCAAAGAACTCTCGCACAAATGCAGCAGCGTAGCTCAGCGTGAGGCGATACCGCGTAGGCAGCAGATCCTTCTCCGTCATGGCGAACGACATATCGAGCACGAGAACCATGTGACGAATGATTCCTCTCTGCAGCGGCGTCGTGTCGCGAAGCAGACGCTTGCGCTTCTCGGCCTCGAGGGCTGTGAGGCTTAGGAAGCCGTCCTGGTCCTCCTCCGGTAGGTTCGTCTCCCAGGTGCGCTTCGAGACTTCCCATGCTCTGGCCGAGTCGCCTTTTCTCGATTTCGCGGATTTTCCTTTAGGATCGTCGTCGGTGACGCGGTGGTCCATAAGGTCGTCGTCCGACATGTCGTCTGCGACGTACTCGCCGTCAGAGTCGGCCATGATTGTAGCTGATTCGAGGTTTGCTTTGATCGAGATGTAGTAATATTCGAATGTGTGATGCTGCTCTGGTTATACTGACGACAAGAAATTAGTATCGAGGGCGGTGGAACAATAACGAAAGGAAATTGAAGATAACAAAGACGCAAGGACGATGTGTGACGGAATTAAAGTGTACAAGGCTGTGATTGCTGCACAGCCTTGTCTTAATAGATCCACTCTAATGTTTTTAGAGTTGATTGATCAGCCAATCGCGCATGAGCGAAAACAAGCTTGAACTTGAGATATCAAGTTATTCAAGCTGCTCTTTAATAGTATGATCACGACTCTGGGGGGATAGTTTCAAAGAATTGTTACTCAATTAATCGAATCTAACTTCGATTTCTTATGCATTAGTCGCTCATCAGGGTATAACTAAAAGGTCGAAAACTAATCACTACTATATACAAGCCACGGAGGGTAATATATCATCCCATGATAGCATGTAAATAAAACACAATCCAACAAGCACTATTGCCTATGAATCTCGTCTGTGTCGCTGGTCAAGGACAAACTTCCTCCTCAAATATCCAAATAGTCGTATGCAAAGCGTCTTAATGCGAATACCCAATCATCGCTATATCGAATTGGGCATCCAAGACCCAGAACTCAGGAAAAAGAGTGCCGACTCAAAATTTAGTCCATCAAAAATCGTTTCCATCAACGTATGTAAGTCGTTCGACCGTGAGCTCAGTCGCCGAATGAAAGGAGAGATATCGAAACCAAAAAAAGAACGCCGCCGCCAAACGCCGTCCCAGAAACATGATCGCAGCAGCGCCACCGTGCTGCATTAAGGGTAGGTGTTGGTAACAGGCATTGGCCAGTCGTCCTCAGTGATGCTGGACCAGAAGACCCAGATCATCACAACAGAAAGTAGGGTGAAAAGGGTCTGGAAAAGAGCACCGTCGATCTTGCCGCTCGTTCCGTCACAGATATACCTGCTGATGGCGTAATTAAAGACCTGGCCAATGGCGAAAAGGAGCGCGGCCGCAACGAGGTAAATCATGGGGCGTGTCTCGCCAAGGATGCGGATGACAAGGATCGCTTCGAGGACAAAGTAGGCGACGAGCAGAACCAGGGGAACAAGTTGGTACAGGACGTAAAGAGCGATGTGCCGGTTTCGGGGGGCGTCGTAACTGCTGTCCCAGTAACCAGTCCACGAGAAGCCGGTATCGAGGGCGATGTATCCAGTTCCAACTAGCAAAACGGCAGCCGAGATGACAATAAGGCCAATGGAGAGAAAGGTGCCATCGTCGATAATCTGGTAGCCAACAACAGCATTAAGCATAAGAATCCAGCAGGTTGCGATGATCATGCCAATATGAATGGCAGAGAAAGCCTAGTGATGTTAGCGCATTGCCAGACTTACAAGAGCGGTAGACTTACAATCCTTACGGAATCATTGATTGGGAACTCGCCCACAGAAAAGACCTCGCATATGCTGATAATGATATAGCCGATAAGGAATAGTTGCATCTCCCTTCTGCCGACAGCTGCTCGCTTCTTTTCTGATCGCAGCAGGAGAAAGGCGGCGGTAGCAATGGCGATACCGGCAAGTATAATTGATCCCAGATTGCCGAGATGCCTTCCTCCGCTCAAGGAAATGCCTGTGAGCTCACATCCTCCCCATGGACCAGTCTGGTTGTGGTTGTCGGAGAGAAGCTATTGTAGATCAGTCAGTCAAGGTCCCCATTGTTCAGGCTCCACATCCAATGACGAGGTATGGCGTAGCGCAAGTTTGACATACATTACAGACTGGGAGCGTAGAGTCCTTGCAAAAGTCCTGTCGCACATAATGTTAGAAGCTGTACTTTGTTCAACAGTAGACAAGAAGCGACGGTCGAGTCGAGGGCGTACATTGAAATTGCCAAATTCGGTAGACCCCATTGTGATTGCGGATGCGTAACTCCTTGATCAAAGGGGGTGCATCCACTAGCAATCACAACCGGGGGGAGAGAGAGTCGGGAGGTGGGGAGTGTTGTTGTCGTTTAGATCGACCGATTAACGGACAAAGAAAAAAAGAGGTGAAGGATTGATATTCGATCGTCGAGTTTCGTCGAGTCGAGTCTTGTAAGGTGAAGATGAAGAGGAAGAAGTCGAGGTTTTTCCCGCCCCCTTGTCGAGTAGTATCGGAGCTGGTTGCTAGGACGGGGCAGCAGGTGGCTGGTGGAACGATGAGCTGCAATTTCGCGGTGTGTCCAGCTCCTCAGCTAAGAATGCTTTTGTGTTCAACTGCGATTAATGGTAAAAGTTAAGAATATTGAATAAAAGAATATTAGTCAGTTTGAAATATGGTGTTGTATGCAAGATGCAAAAAGTATCGTTGTTTTGATGATGGGCTGTCTACAAAACAGAAAGAGCTGGGCTGAGCTTTCCTTCGGGCGCACGCGTGAAAAAAAAAGGTAAAGCGGCGGCAGCAGCCAATATAACCCATTATCTTAGGCCTCAGCAGGTTTGGTCTCGGCGGCCAAGCATGGAATAAAGCAGGGATTCCTTGGACGAGGTTTCCTTGGCTTATGGTTGGGGTGTTGTTTAGGTGGCCCCAGTCAAACGCAGGTACCTGGGCCGTGAGTGGGCGCAATGATGTCGCTGAGTGGCTGTTATTAGCAGCGCGGTAGATCACCATTGGTTCGGCCATCAAATTACCATAAGAAGCCGGGGTGGGATAGTGAGATTGCTGTTGCAGGCATGAGACAACCTCTTCTTTTTTGTGCTGGAGTTGATGAGTGTTTTTTTTTTTTTTCTCTTTCTTGGTAGACAGACTGCTCGAGGGGTTGCTTGCGAGGGAGGTTAAGAAGGGCGGTGATATGGTATCACGCTGCTAAACTATCAACAAAGCCGGGTAAAAGATGAATAAGGTATGAACGTAAAGATGAAATAAGCCAAGGATGAGCCAGCCATCTTTCTTTGTTTATGCCGCCCATTGCATACATATTACATCTGTGCACAAATATAGTTCAATCTCATCAGCCAACGTCCCATCCCGTCCATGGCATATGCAAGTCACAATGTGAGTGATATTGATCGAAATATGTGAACTTTCTTGGACTCAATCTCACATACGGGCTGATATTGCTGCATCTCATGGTTCTCTTAATATGCCCAAATATGACGCTAAATGCCGTGGAACGGCCTCGGAGGCTGGTCGTAGTGCAGCCGTTTCGTTTCACTCGTCCCTTTGTGGTCAAAGGCAAATTACAGCCTTGGCGCCTAATATCGTGGCACTCTGTGCTCAATGCTCTCTCCTATCCTCTCATCACTTGCATCATTCGTGAGCTGCCTCCCTGTCCAACGTCTGTATCCCTCGGTTCAAGCTTGGATATAGAAGTTGGTCATAGCCCTCGATAACTATGGAGTCTTCCTCTGGCCCTTGCTTTCAATATGGAGCCAATTAATTCTTCCATGACATGCCATATCTCCCTCGAGTTAATATGAGCTCACTCATCTTGTAAACTCCATATTGCCAAGAGGCCAGCCGGCCAAGGTTACTGTATCGTGCGGTTGATCGGGAGAGCGCCACTCTCTTGTCCAATTTCTGTATCAAGCCACCAAATCTATGTTCCCATCATTGGTTACACGATCCTAAGATCGCCAGCACCAGCCACGTCGGTTGTGGTCCACTTTCTATTCTTGAGCTTTGTTTCTCTATGATATTCACCTCAATTGCCTGCTTGAGTAACCATTCCACCATCTGGGCTGAAGTCCAGACCTTAATATCCCTGGGATTTTACATCGGCTTGCATCTGAGCTAGCGAGTCGTAGACAACCCTCAACGTCCCTTTTCAATCAATCTCAGTGACAACAAGACCCTGCGTCGTTTCAGAATCACGACAGACTTGCTTCATTGCCTCTAGAGATACCCGTTCTAATGGTATAATTGGCGCTTCTAATTCCAATGCCTTGTTTCAGACCAGTTCATGTGCACCACACGGCATATTCGCTCGTTTTCTTTTACCCTAAAGCATAAAAAACGACGATCTTGAACAAACCAGGATTGAGGTCATGCTTGCATGTGGCGCGGCCCAATGGTTATCTTGTGGCTGTGCAATGCACCTCAGCTGTCAATAGCAGGCGGTGATGCTACTTTGCCATCTCAAAGTGCAGTTCAATGGTTGTTTCTCGGCTTGACACGTGTAACGGTGACGACTAGGAGGCGAATATCCCTTTCTGTAGAGAACAATGAGCAACTCCTTGGCTTGCTATTGAATGTGACGTGCTACCGCAGCTTAGTTCACTAATCTTCGGACAGCTACGGAGTAATTGTAATGAGACATCTAAGCGACATGAAACACCGCCCTTTTACACTAAGCATCATTGCATTCCAGAATTATCCAATTATTCTAATTCATATTTGGCCTTATTACAATACTGTAGTCTGATGCCGACCTCGAGTTACCGAATGTCGAACATCTGGGTACAGGGTAGTCAAGTTTACTAGAATCTATCCTCAGTTGAGAGTTGTTGATTCACGAGAGGATTTATCTGGTGCTCACTTGTCTTAGTAAATTGAAAAGGTCGAAAGAAAAGCTTAGATGGTACGCTACACTTGTTTACATGTTAATATCGCCTAACAGCCCGGTGTTAGATCGTGTTTGGCATATTCTACGGAGTGCGTACCTGCATTCATAGAATAGCCAGCCTTCGCGGAACGTGACACTGGTACTACCGTGGTCTGTACTGACGGAGTAATGAGGGTGAAAAAGAGAATATACATTTCTATGTGCTCGACGTGAGAAATATAGTATGTGTTACTGGTAACATCCCTCCTACAAGAGGGTTAGTTGGTTGCGTAACACAACCCATTACTTGCACCTAACTTGCTATTAGTGGTTCTACGAGTCTGAAATAACTCGAGAAACTGCGAGGCCAGTTGAATTATATGAACTAATTAGAGACAAGGTTATCACTGAGTTGCGGCGAGAGGGAAGCTTACACTTACATATAGTTCAATCCAGTGGTGACACCTAGACCGGAGGATTTATATGTTTAAATGAGAACCTGAACGATGCGATAACATACATAAGAATCGAAACCCGAAGAGATATACTTCAAGTATAATACATACAAGACAGATCTGGGTCAGCTATTGATGACCACTGTTGCGCTCACGGCAAAAGTCGTGGCTGCCCTCGAAGGAAATGGGCAGCAACAGACTGCGGAGCAAAAAGAGAGGCGGATGAGTGAACCAACTAGGAGGAGCAGCTTGTATAATCTCACGAGTGATCAATACTCTGAAAGTAGACGATAACTAGTATAAATTTAATTTAGCTGCTTAATGCATGAGTGGTCAAGCTAGACAATACGCTCAGTAAGCACAGTATAATCACTGCCTTGCTTGAAACTGGCATGTGACACCTCTATAGTAGAAACTTACCTAAACAAACATAATTAGGGATATTTCTATTATACAGTTGTCGTCCAATTGTAAGAAACGCAAGTACTCCGTTTACGACATCAATGCTTCATAAGGGTCATGTTCAAACCTGGTTGATGAGCATGCATGGAAACTCAAACATCCAACAGCTGTAATATAAATAAGAGTTTGTGACGATCGAATCTTTCGGGGTATATACTTACAGTTAAATGTAATGCAGTTGAGTATGCTACCCAGGCGGGTATAACGCAGAAACATAGGCAAGCATACCTATGTGTTCTCATTTACAACGGACGTGCCCATAAACTTAGAGCTTATACCGTTTGTTGAAGACTATGCAAGAGCTCACCGAGTGAGCGTTTAAAACAAACTGCCCACATGCGCACATGATGTCTAAAGAGCAAGGGGGCAGGGCAAGGGAGGACAACTGATCAGGACAACTAACTCAGTAAGGAGCTTCATATTCTTCGGCCGCATACATCATGTTATTATTCATGAGAAGTGGTTCTGACGGAAGTAATGAACCTTTTGCGATATAGCTTATAAACCTATCGATCTACCTTGTGATAGATAGTATAGACTTGGGACATGAGCCTAGGCACATAAAGAGTCCTTTCGAGATACTTTAGCCCCTAGGTAGGGTCTAGCTTGAGTTGACAATACCCGAAATATCTGCATTCTGGCATGTTGTTCACTGAGTTATGTTCAGGATCAATGTGGTTTTATCGTTCACTGCCGAGCCGCTCATGTCTTTTAACACTGACAAATCTACCCGAGGCATTAGTCATGAGTACGGCTTAGAAGGACATTGACGTGTGTATGTACGACTGTGAGTTTCTAATTATAGTTGGCATGTATTTGATCTGTTCAATCATCTTCTAGAAGAGACAACTCATTTTCTTCGGTAATTCGAGTAGAATAGACGGTGGTTAGAGCAGATTGACGTCTCAAGCCCACTCGTTACTTGGCCCTGAATAGCCGTTAACAAGCAGTGTTTAAACGCCAAACAGTATAAGAAATACCGTGACACAGGAGAAAAACTGAGGCTCGTTTAGACTCGGTTCAAGTTACACTACACTGGCCAAACACTTGACGCGGTTTAGACTGACTAATGCGTATGAGGCAGATGATGTGCATGACTGGCAACCAAGGATTCACTTGACAAGAGGTTGGGCTCTGACATAACTTACCGATTATGCGATAGGGAGACAAGCGGGCCAATGCTTTTCGAGAGTTTGGCGACTTGTTTTGAAAGCAAATCGTCGGTCAAGACAAGATCGCCTGGCTTTCCTCTTATACCTTGCTACTCCTAGTCCGTAGCTTGATAACACGGGCCACTGATAAAGTTTGAGACATTGATCCATAGATAATGAAGTAACCCCCTTCCAGTGGATCATTTTGCTCTATGATAAGCAAGATTACATTATTCAAGAGGTTCATTCGTATTATGGCTTTTACTGCTAGGTACTTTTCGCATTCAACATCTGAAAGTCAAGCATAAAGACACAGTGACGTAATTGGGATCCACTGCGAGTCAAGCGGGCCGGTAAAATTGACTGAACCTGAATTTACCCTGCGTAAGTTTGTTGATTGTGTGAGTGGAACTGAAGAAGGTTGAGATTTTGTTATTGGGGGTGGTACTTGAGGAGTACATTGGACTTTACTGCCTGCGATTAACGATTTCTGGAGGGTTTCTTAGATTGTGGAGAGAAATACCTCGTGAGCATTGATTTCGTGGGGAAAACGAACGACTTGGCATTGTTTTCGTGCTGATCTCGGGGTTATGAGATCCTCCTGTAGGGTCCTAAACTGGTGACTACAACCTCAAAGAGGGAGAGAGAGCAGCCAAGCCATTCAGCGTTTCATCCGTTGGTCAGAGAACACAAGGGCACACAGTTGTTAACCTGCAGCTGAGTAAAAACACCCGCGTGAACTACATATCCTGTCAGGAGGGAATTATCGGAACCTGCATAAAAGTCCTATTTCCAGATGACTGAATGGGAATGTAAGCATGTGACTGGCTTGGACTGGCTGTGCAGACTCAGCCTTGACTGCGATCTTGAGTCAGATCTAGCAGTTCCTCATCTGACCTAACCCACAGAGGATACCTTTTTTTAACCGATGTCGACATTTGAGCATGAATGTAGGCACATACTACGTAGTATTAGAAATAGATAGATAGAGTCGTCAGTAAACCCCCGCATTCACTCCCAAGTCTAGTTCGTCTTGGCTCTACATACAACGCGTCCACCCCCCACACTCACGATCATGAATTGACGGGACCACTTGCCCCGAGCGCCCATTGTAAAACGCGTGGAGAAAGTGTCCGCTCTCGTCATGACATGTCAACGTGGAGTTCGAGTTTAGGGGCATTCTTATCTGAAGTTGGCGAGATTTCTAGCGGGCATCAGACTTTATGGTGAGCATCCATTGAGGTGACCGTTGAAAATCAGGGTTTTGAGGCTGAGGAAGAAGATGCTTTTAAATTACCCCTGAGAACGGTGGAAAGGGTCAATTCAGTTGGGTGATGATCATGCATCAGAGCAAGATTAAGGTACAGTACAAAGTAAATCAGATACAGATAGGAAAAGTCGCGTTGCCCGTCAGGTTAAGCATCTTTACTGAGGTGGCCTCCTGAACGCAACCTACGCAAGGCTCACTCCCCTGAAATACTATTTTCCAGCAGCCGTCCCCTTGGAACTGTCCTCGAGCGTTGCCCTTGAACAAACCCCCTTCTTCATCTTCACCTTCATCCTTCATCAACCCATTACCTACAGTAACTTACCTGGATATTTTACAATTATCGCGCCGGTCTTCTCACCTTTCAGTCGATCATTTTCTATTCGCGTCGCCCGGCTGTTTTTTCTTATCATCGCTGCCCCTGCTATTGTCTCGCCTGACTTTCCACTGGGTCTCGTCACTTGTTGCATCCCGTTCGAACTCCTGTCTCTGGTCATCTGCCTACCAACCCCAGACCAGCTCCAACCATCGTGCTGCACTCCAGCTTTTTTCCCCAGCCGCAGACTCCATTCTAGACTGTCTAGCTTGGACTGACGATCTTTCACCCGAACAAACGGGTTCTCCATCGCGTCAATACCTTACCTAGGTGCAGTATCCCGCGCGGTCTGCCAGTACTGTACTTTGTACCGCGTGTACCGCCATACACGCCTTGCCGTGCCTTGCCCTGCAGAAATCCATCACAAAAAGTCACTGCCAAGTACCTGATTTGATTCCCCAAGGTCTTGTCTGCGTGCCTTGGCCTGTGACGCAGTTTGAGCTACAACCAACCAGGGATCCCAACAAGGCCTATCTCAACTGACTAGTAATCCACCCGCCCAATTGAACCCGCGCCTCGGTCAGGTATCGCTATCATTTTGCTACGTACCTTGGTGTTTTGTCTGTTTACCACCCAGAATTTTCCCTTCTGAACCCCCGAAAGACCCTGATTCCGAACGGGACTTCTCACCACCCCCCGGTCACCCGACCCCATCTTTGCCATTCCCCTCCGCCGTTCGAGGTGCCGATGACCTTGTTGTTTCTCGGCCTTTCCCTTTCTCTCCCCGTACCCTTTACCTTCAATCTTTTTGCAGACGGGCGCTGCTGCTTAACAGCCCCATCTTCCCAAAATTCCTCCCTCAAAGTCTTCACGTCTTCCCTCAAACATTCCCTTGCGGACCCTTCGTCCTGAAAGTAGTAATCAAGACCCTGACTCACAAGCGACGTCATTGCTCGCGTCCCGCAACGACCACCATCGTGACTACCACGACGCCGACACCGATAGCGACGATAACCACCCAGACGTTGCCAAACCTCACCGTCGCTCGTACGATTCTGGCTCCGAATCGTCGTGGACCGATACCGGTGATATCGGCGAGCAACTCGCTGATGAGCACGATCCCGTCCGTCTCCAGCTCGCTTCCGACGTAGAAGAAGAGCTTCTAGCAAACGTCCACCGTCGACAACCCAAGCACGGCAACCGCCAGAAGAGGGTTCGCATTCAGGACTCATCTCACCATCACTCCCGGTCGCGTTCTCTTATTAACAAGGAGGCTATCGAGGTTCCAAATTTCACTCCTTCCGGCCCTTCTCGCGTCGAACGTGTACTCGGCGCCATCATGGCGGGACGTTCAGGTTCCATCCATGGCCTCACCGGCAAGGCCTTAATGTAAGAACATTGTCTTATCGTCTTGATCCAGTCGCATGCTAACACTCTCCTCTCTAAGCTACTTCACTAGTATCTTCGTATCACTAGGTGTTTTCCTTTTCGGTTATGATCAAGGTGTCATGTCGGGTATTATCACGTAGGTTTTGTCCTCCCCTGGAGTACATATCTCTTTACTGATTGTGTCTTCAGCGGCCCTTACTTTATGGATTATTTCAACCATCCTTCCAAGGCCTATGTAGGAACCATGGTCGCTATCCTGGAGATTGGTGCATTCATCACTTCCCTGATGGTCGGTCGCATTGGAGATATCATTGGAAGACGACGTACTATTTTTTATGGATCATGCATCTTTTTCGTTGGAGGCGCTCTCCAGACTTTGGCCAGAACCATGCCTATGATGATGGCTGGCCGTTTCATTGCCGGTTTCGGTGTTGGTATGCTCTCAACTATTGTGCCTGTCTATCAGTCTGAGATCTCTCCACCTCACAACCGAGGAAAGCTGGCCTGCATTGAGTTCACAGGAAACATCGTCGGTTACACCACTTCTGTCTGGGTTGACTACGGCTGTGGTTTTATCGAGAGCAATATGTCCTGGCGCATTCCCCTGGGTCTACAGTGTGTCATGGGAGCTCTTCTTGGTCTTGGCAGTCTTGTTATTGTTGAGTCGCCTCGGTTAGTCAAGACTCTTTGTTATAACATTGGAATAGGTTACTGACTTGTGCAGATGGCTTTTGGACAACGACCACGACGAGGAAGGTATGGTTGTCATTGCTAACTTGTACGGCGGCGGCGATATCCACGATCCTAAGGCTCGAGACGAGTACCGCGAGATCAAGATGAACGTTCTCCTCCAGCGACAGGAAGGCGAGCGAACGTACAAGGAAATGTTCCGCCGATACAAGACCCGCGTTTTCATCGCCATGTCCGCCCAAGCACTCGCTCAACTCAACGGTATCAACGTCATCTCATACTACGCGCCCTACGTTTTTGAGTCTGCTGGTTGGGTTGGCCATGATGCTGTCCTCATGACTGGTTTCAATGGTCTCACATATCTCATGTCGACAATTCCACCATGGTATTTGGTTGATCGGTGGGGACGACGCAAGATTCTACTCTCTGGCGCCGTCGCCATGGCCATCTCGTTATCTCTCATCTCGTACTTCCTGTACCTCGACATCAAGTGGACCCCGCGATTGGTTGTGCTGTTTGTTATGATCTACAACGCTGCCTTTGGTTACTCATGGGGACCCATTCCCTGGTTGTACCCGCCCGAGATTCTCCCTCTCAGCATTCGATCCAAGGGTGCTAGTTTATCAACAGCTACAAACTGGGCTGCTAACTGGCTAGTGGGTGAGATGACACCCATTCTCCAGGAGTGGATCAAATGGCGAATGTATCTTGTTCACGCATTCTTCTGTGTGGCTAGTGTGGTCATTGGTAAGTCGTTTTGTCCGAAATCAGTTCACAATTTCACTAACATCTTTAGTTTACTTTATCTACCCTGAGACTTGCGGTGTCCGCTTGGAAGACATGGACTCGCTCTTTGGAGATGCCAGCACAGTTGCCGGCACACCTTCTATACATGGTACTGAGACAGGTTCGCTCATGAGAGGTGGATCTCCTGCGGGATCTGCTCGAGGCCTTATTGGACCTTCGTCTGCTATTCCCGGCCTTTCACTCGACCCCCCTACGATGGATGACGATAACAAGTCTCAGTCTCAGATGCAGACCAGCGGCGGCGATGAACGAAGCATTGGTGGATGGCTATCAAGGGTAGTCGGGCGAAACAGGTCCGACAGTGGCAGCAGTGCGCAAGGCCGATATGCCCCCCTTGGGCAGCAGGAAGAGGCCCGGCGCGACGATTACTGATGAAGTGTTTTGGAATTGAGTTGATAGAAGAATACCTGCATATAGATGGCGCACAAGGCATTGGATGCGCTATCACCCGGATAAAGGTAGTGCAATGACGCTTTGATGGATAGCGGAGTCAATTGCCGGGAAAGAATTAAACGGTTGCGTTTCTGAACTGAAAGACTCATTTTACGAAATGAAGGCGATGGCTGAGAATGAGGAGGATTGTTGCATTTCTTTTCAGATCTATCTATGCCATAGATCGATATGTTTTTAGACTGAGCCCTCTTGGAGTTAGAAGACGGCTGATGTACAAGGCCTGTATACCACATAATGAGAGAAATGGTTGGATACAATTAAGTAAGATTGGCTGTTTTTTGAGAAATTCGACAATCATTGAAGTCGTGCCTTGCTGAATAGGTATTGGATGTCATGATAGCCATGTAAATGGGCATGAGAACAAATTGTTAGTGCAAAATACCAAAGTGGCCTGTGCGCCTCCAATCCAAAATGGCACTTCACATTCAACATCCAACTGATATAAAATCACATCCTACACCATGGCCAGCAATACTGAAATAATACACGCCTATCGGCACCTATACCGCAACCTCCTTCGGGCAGTGCAGTACACGATCCCCGCTCGCTTCATAGCACGCGACCAGCTCCGGACGGCCTTCCGTGAGCCCGGCGCTGTCTTTGACAAGACGGGCATCAAGCGGACCAACTGGTTCCTCGAAGCGGCAGCTAAGGAGTCGGGTATAGAACACAGGATTCTTAAGAACCTCTTGAAAGTGCAGCAGATGAGGTTTCCACATAGGCATTTCTCGGTTGACCACAGAAAAGAGTAAGTGACCCATGCTTCTGAAGGTTAAGATTAAGATGGGATGCTGATGGGTTTGCATGATAGGTATAGAATGAAGAATCAGGCAAAGACGTCACATCATCATTATGATATGACTGTTGCTATGCTTAACAAGACTATGGGGTTGTGTCTGCGTTAAGTTCTCATTATGCATCTGAGGATTCAACGACAGAGCCTGAAATACTCTCAAGCCTGGATACACCGAGACCAAGGTCTATGACAGAGAGCTGAAGCTGAACCTCTGGTAATTCATAACACAACCAATGCCTGGACAGAAACCAGCAACTCTGCTTAACAGGCTTAGATTAACTGGGAAGATCTGTACACTGCATGTATCATATATGTACGGAGTAAGAACCGTTGCAGGGGCTTGCGGCACACTCTGAGTGAAAGGCGTTTGCAGATGGTATTTGAATACATTCTGAGTCGGGGACCACCCACAGATCCCATAAACCAGGGCCTCATCTCAATGATACATGTGTATAATACATTCAAAGCAGAGCGCAATCCACATTAGGCTACCCTGAGCCTCTTCAACGCCTTAAGAAATGTAAATGCCGTCCCTTTTGTCCACCTAGTTGTCTTCGCTCTCAAACATCATGCTTGCCTGGTGTCTTATCGGCGTTAGACAGGAGGCTCTACTCCTCGCCCGGCACACCGATTTCGACACCGAGCTCTTCGGAGAAGACCTGGTTTAGGCTGGAGCCATCTCTGTTATAGATCCAGTCGCCGACGGCAGTGCCCTCCTTCTCATTCTGGCCTTCGCCAAAGAGGCACCAGTCATAGCGCTTGGGACCTGAAATGGGGGATGATAGCCAGATCTGCTTGTTGGGAGGTTGCTTGTTGATGACGTAGGTGCCCTTGTCGGGCCAGCTGATGGTGAGAACACCGGCCTAGGAATGTGATTGTTAGTCAAGGCATCGTGGAGAAAGGCAATCAAGCCGAGTTATACATACCGAGAACTCTACGTCAATATCATCCCGCTGGTCCTGGAGCTCCTCAAACCTGCTGACAACATTGTCGAGGTACTTGTCGGCAAGCTCATGGTACTCCCCATCGGTGATTTCGGCCACAGCAACGGTCGGCTGGATCTCCTCGGCTTCGTTCAAAGGCTTGGCGGGATTCTCTGTATCGGGCATGATGCCCCGCGTGAGAGATGCGGTAGTTGAGAAGTAGCTTTGCGAAAAAGCTGGACGGATGATATTGCGCGAAGCATGTACTGTGGATGCGATGCAGAAGCTTGGGCGACAGAGGGACGTTGAAGAGCGAACGGCTCGCGAAGCCAGGCGGGAAGCTTGTGATGCGACTTGTCGGGACATTTTGAGAGGTGATGGTGAAGTTCAGAGACAATGATTTTGAAACGTGACTTATTTATTGATTGAGATTTGATTGTCAAGAGTCGAAATTTGATTCTTGGTGATGTTGCTTGCCAATTGCCTTTTTCACTGAAAGCAAGAGATGAAGATGTGATGCTATGCAAGCAAGCCCCCCGCGGTTTGGAGACGGGAGAGGTGCAGCTGTGACTGACCAATTACGTCGTTACTTCCGGGGGCAGAAGGTACGTACCCCATGGCAGCTCCCGCATCCCGTCATCATGGGCAGCGCAGCGGCGCTGGGCGCCTTCGTTGAAGCAAAACCCCACCATCGACCGCTTCAACCTTTACCTTACCTCACCTACATACACTTTGACGCGACGGGGCATGATAAGCCTTGGTAGCCGATCATGATCAATGCTTTTCTGGTCTTTAACGGCCAAGGTCAGCCTCGTCTGACCAAGTTCTACACCCAGCTGGTATGTTGTAGTCCTCATCCCCTCTTGCTGTCCTCAACTCACATGCGCCCTCTACCAGGAAACGAGTATTCAGCAGCGCCTCATATCCGAAATCTTCACCCTCGTCTCAAACCGACCAGCCGGATCCTGCAACTTTCTACCTCTTCCTCCTCTGCTCGCCGCCTCGGGTACCTCTCACACCTCTTCAGAAGAGCAGAACGATGTCCCCACACTTGTAACATACCGCAACTATGCGACCCTTTACTTCATCATCATCTCGACCTCGACTGAGTCGCCGCTCGCCCTCATCGATCTGATTCAAGTCTACGTGGAGGCCCTCGACAAGCTCTTTGAGAACGTCTGTGAGCTAGACCTCATCTTTAACTTCGAAACCCTACATGCTACGTTGTCGGAAATGATAATAGGAGGCGTTGTAATAGAGACAAATCTGGATCGCATTGTTTCAGGAGTCAAGGCGCAAGGAACAGTTGCAAAGCGACCTGTCAACGAAGGCAGAGGGCCCACTGGTTTAGGCAGTGGTCTCGGTATGGGCGCCAACTTTGCTTGGACTGGGCGATGATGATCATGACACCTGAATGAGAGGAACGAAAGATGCCAGAGCGGAGTACAGGATGAGCGTGTCTACCAAGATATCCATACGTGTTATGCAACGACGAGACCAACGCCGGACTCCAAAGACTTGAATAATATACACATAGAATACACTATTTCAATTCCGGCTCGTCTTTGGGAGGAGGTGGAGGCGGCGCATCCTGTCGTCGTTCGTATCGCTTCTCGGGGTCAACCGTGCCGAAGAGATATTGTGTCTTTCGTCGAATCTGAGGATCAATTAGCAGCTGAAGTCTCTCGTACGATTTCATACACGAACCTCTTCGGAAGGCTTATACTTCTGACCCCACCACTCAAACTCGGAGTAGAAGAAGATCCAGATGAGGGCAGCTAAGGACTAGTCAGCTGATAGTTCAAGATACTTTGAGAAAGAGTATACTTACCAATGATTGTCAAGAGCTGAGCGGTCTTTACGGCTTTTACCCACCGGGGTGCTCGGCTGGCAAGGATAATGCGACGCTTGTACTTCTTCTCGAATCGGAGTTGTTGCTGGTGGGTGAGCTGCTTGAAGTTGGGAGGCCACACCTTTCGCGCCCTGTAAGGGTTATTTGCTACAGTCAAAGGAGCCCTCTTAAGAAGAGGTTCCTTTGACGAGGAAGCCATGCGCCGAGATAGTGTTGGAAACATGGTGACTGAGTTATTTGCTGCTCCGGCAACTCAATGGCTCCAAGAAACATCGAGGTTTCGCGTGATGCTGGAGAATTGGATCTCCAAGTGACGGTTTAGTGCGCCACCACTGCCACACATCCCACCCACTAGCCACAAACGTATGCCCCGCGATTTCCATTCACCCCTCCTTCTCGTCTCCCGATTTCATTAACAGTGACTCAAAAAATTTCCAAGTGGAATTTCCGAAGTGTGTAACCCTCTTTTCCCCTTCATCTCTCTACTTTCGCATGAAGAAAACGGACTGACAAGATAATCGTCATTTTCTAATAGGTCTTGTCGATTTACGACGATGGCTTCAACAGATTCCGTCCCCAAGGCCATGGAGGCTCTCCACATCTCCAAGACCAAGGAGCTCAAAGGTGCAGGTCCAGTTTCCTGCAGCGTCTCGAAATGACTATTCTAACTATCACCAGACTGAGAAGCGAGATAACTTGATCGCCATCGAGAAGAAGTACCAAAAAAAATGGCAGGAGGATCATGTTTTCGAGCCCAACGCTCCCACCACCGACGAGGTGCCCCTCCACTCCATCTCTGCCGCCGAGCTTCGTGAACAGCAGCCCAAGTTCTTCGGATGCATGGCCTACCCCTACATGAACGGCACTCTCCACGCTGGTCACTCATTCTCCGTCAGTAAGGTTGAGTTCGCCGCCGGTGTTGCCCGCATGCAAGGCAAGCGTGCTCTCTTCCCTATGGGTTTCCACTGCACTGGCATGCCTATCAAGGCCTGTGCCGACAAGCTTGTCAACGAGATCAAGCTGTTTGGCCAAGACTTCCAGGGCTACAAGGAGGAGGACTCTGTCGTCGAGGAGCAGGCACCCGCTGCTAAGCAGGCTAAGGAGGACGTTACCAAGTTCTCCGCAACGAAGTCCAAAGTGGCTGCAAAGACAGTCAAGATGAAGTACCAGTTTCAGATCATGCAAGCCATTGGTATCCCTACCGAAGAAATTCACCTGTTTGCTGATCCTCAGTACTGGCTCGAGTTCTTCCCTCCCCTGGCTATCCGAGATCTCACCAACTTTGGTTGCCGTATCGACTGGCGCCGATCTTTTGTCACCACCGATGCCAACCCTTACTATGATGCCTTCGTCCGGTGGCAGATGAACCGTCTCAAAGAGCTCGACAAGATCAAATTCGGCAAACGATACACTATCTACTCTATCAAGGATGGCCAGCCCTGCATGGATCACGACCGAGCTGAGGGTGAGGCCGTCGGCCCCCAAGAGTACACTGCTCTGAAGCTTAAGGTTCTGGAATGGGCTCCCAAGGCTGCTGAGACTCTCAAGGGCAAGCTCCCTGAAGGATCAAGCGTCTTCTGTACGCCAGCGACGCTTAGACCTGAAACGATGTTCGGACAAACTTGTTGTTTTGTTGGTCCTAAGATCACCTACGGTGTCTTCAAGGCCAATGAGACTGACTACTATGTCATGACTGAGCGGGCAGCACGTAATATGGCCTACCAGGGCATCTTTGCTACAGAAGGTGTTATTGAGAAGGTTGCTGAGATTGTTGGCTCCGATATTGTGGGCTCTCTGGTCAACGCTCCCCTTTCCCTGCATACAGAAGGCGTCCGTGTCTTGCCCATGGACACTGTCCTACCTACCAAGGGTACTGGTGTCGTCACCTCAGTACCTTCCGACAGTCCTGATGACTTTGCTACCGTGACGGACTTGGCTAAGAAGGCCGACTACTACGGCATCAAGAAGGAGTGGGCTGAGCTCGAAATCTTCCCCATTATCGACACGCCTAGCTATGGTAACCTCTGCGCTCCCTTCCTGGTCAAGAAGCTCAAGATTGCGTCTCCCAAGGATACAAAGCAACTAGAGGAGGCCAAGGAGCTGGCTTACAAGGAGGGCTTCTACCAGGGTGTCCTTTTGGTAGGCGATTTCAAGGGTGAGAAGGTCGAGGTTGCCAAACCCAAGGTCCGCCAGCAGCTGATCGATGCGGGCTTGGCCTTTGCCTACTCTGAACCTGAGCGTAAGGTTGTCAGCCGATCCGGCGATGATTGTATTGTTGCTCTTATGGACCAGTGGTACTTGGACTACGGTGAGGAGTCATGGAAGCAGACTGCCCTCAAGTGGGTCGACAGCGGTATGAATACCTACACGCCAGAGACGAAGAACAGTTTCGAGGGTGTTCTCAACTGGCTGAACCAGTGGGCTTGTGCCCGAACCTACGGTCTGGGATCTAAGTTGCCCTGGGATCCTCAGTTCCTGGTGGAGAGTCTGAGCGACTCCACCATTTACATGGCATTCTACACAATTGTACACTTCCTTCAGAAGGACCTTTTTGGTAAAACAAAGGGCAGCGGTGACATCGAACCTGAGCAGATGGTTGATGAGGTCTGGGACTACATCTTCTGCCGACGGGAGCTTAGTGACGAGATCCTCAACAGCAGCAAGATTCCCAAGGCGACTCTGGAGAGCATGCGCCGCGAGTTTGAGTATTTCTACCCTCTCGATGTGAGAGTGTCCGGAAAGGATCTCATCCCTAACCATCTGACCTTCTTCCTGTACGTCCACCTGGCCATGTTCCCCCCTGAGTATTGGCCTCGAGGTGTACGTGCCAACGGCCATCTGATGCTCAACGGTGAGAAGATGAGCAAGAGTACCGGCAACTTCATGACTCTCCGAGACTTGACACTCAAGTACGGTGCGGACGCTTCTCGTATTGCCCTTGCCGATGCAGGTGACGGTGTGAACGACGCCAACTTCGAGGAGGATGTTGCTGACAACAACATTTTGCGACTGTACAACCTCAAGGAGTGGTGCGAAGAGATGGTCCGCGATCAGGACCAGCTTCGAAGCGGAGAGATGAACTCGTTCCAGGATGCTCTCTTCAACAACGACCTGAACGCTATCGCCAACGAGGCTGTGGAGCAATATACCAACACCAACTACAAGCTGGCCCTCAAGGCTGGTCTGTACGAGTTGACAGCCGCTCGTGACTTTTACCGTGAGGCTTGCGCAGCTGCGAACATCAAGATGCACAAGGATATTGTGCTCCGATATATCGAGTTGCAGGTGCTCCTGCTGGCAGTCATTGCTCCTCACTGGTCCGAGTACATCTGGCTTGAAGTGCTGAAGAAGGAGGGCACTGTTCACAACGCGTTATTCCCCGAGTTTAAGGCGGTGGATGCTTCTCTATCGGCTAAGCGTGACTACGTGCGAAGCACTGCTTCTAACGTAAACTCAGCTGAGGGTCAACAGCTGAAGAAGAAGGCCAAGGGCAAGGAGACATCGTTTGACCCTAAGAAGCCTAAGAAGCTGACCATCTTCATGACGGAGAAGTTCCCAGCATGGCAGGCCAAGTACATTGACCTGCTCAAGGAGATGTGGAACGAGGAGACCAAGTCGGTTGACGATAAGGAGCTGAACGGCAAGATCGGTAAGATGGGAGAGATGAAGAAGGCGATGCCGTTTGTTCAAGGCCTCAAGAAGCGACTCCAGGCCGGCGAGCCGGCGAGCGTGGTTCTAGAACAGAAGCTCGCGTTTGACGAGAAGGAGACTCTGGTGCAGATGATGCCTGGCCTAAAGCGAACGGGAGGCCTGGCGGCATGCGAAGTGCTTGTTGTGGAAGAGGGTGGCAAGAAGGGTGTCAATCTGGCCGATGGAAAGGAGGTCGAGATCTCGGTGCCAGTTGCCCAGCAATCGGTTCCTGGCCAGCCAACGTTCTTCTTTGAAAATATCGAGGCTTGAGAGGTGGTGTTCCCTGTTGTTAGAATGTTGGACATATGAGTACGTACTCCGTACACCAAGCATGTTGCCTTGCGTGTTCCTGCGTGGGATATGCGTGTATGTGGATCAATAGATCTCTTTTTATGGTTTAGAATTGGAAAAAGTTGCCGATCAGTTGAACTAGAGAAGGCTTGTTTCTGGCATGCCTGCAGCGGCATTGCTATTATTGTCATCGGTGCGTGGGCTGCCTCAGTTGACGATGATGGACAGCAAGACGACCTAGATTATTGAGTGCGGGCTGACAGCGCTCAGCAGACCGTGCTTTGCCACTATAAGACGACAGACTGACAAAGAGATGAAAATAGCAAACCTGGGATTACATGATTCATGGCGAAGCGAGGCGAGTTCCAGAAACTGACGTGGGTTGATTGATATGACTCAAAGAGCTAGGGGAACCGGGTAGTATAGTAATTAAGACGAGGCAATGTAATATCAATTCATCTATTCGTTCGCTTGATTGATTCATCTGGGCAGTAATTAATCATTGACTGGAAAGGGAGTTTCGACCGAGTGTTTTTAGGAGTCTTTTTTTTCTCCGAGCAGAGCAGGGGGCGGACGTCTCATGTATTAGATATTTCCGTCTTGCATTTATTCAAGGTGCGTAGACCGGTAGAGTCTGTAACAAAGAACCCCGGTAAGCGAAGCGAGTAATTAATCAAGGAATAGGTAAATAAACAAAAGGGGGCCGGGTAGAAAAAAGCTTGATCATGCAAAAAACTGGAGCTCAAGTTTCGGTAAAAGGAGAAGGCGAAGAAGGGAAGAAGATTGAAGGGGAGAGGATACAAGATACAAGGTGACATTATCCCTATCTCGGACATGCAACCGTTGATTCAGATTGAGAAAACAAACTGGGATCCATTCAATTGCGCGTCCGGTCCGTCCTTTGGACCTTTGGACCTTTGGTTTGGTTGCTGTGGAACTAGACTAACTCCACTCTTTGACCCGTTCATCTTGAGGCTTCTTCGACTTTTAGTGACCGACTTTAAAGTGATCGATCACTGAATATGCAGTATTATTACGGAGTATGGAGGATGCAATGCAAGGTCATCAGTGGCTGGGGGAAGGAGGAGAAGACGATCATGATCATGCCTCCTGTTTATTCCCCTTATCTCCAGCCCCCTTATTATTATTATTATTATTATCATCTAGTAGGTCTCTAGTGAGCAGCAATTCAATGGTCTGTCAGGTGCTTGCGCGTCCAGAACCACAAAAAAAAATAATTACAACACAGATCTACAATAGCCCGAGCGACGGGAGCCCA
Source organism: Fusarium guadeloupense (assembly GCA_021655865.1). Classification (NCBI taxonomy): domain Eukaryota; kingdom Fungi; phylum Ascomycota; class Sordariomycetes; order Hypocreales; family Nectriaceae; genus Fusarium; species Fusarium guadeloupense. Next base: position 58,136 of record JAJJWM010000140.1, read on the forward strand.
GGGAGCCTCAAAGAGAGATCCCAGCTAGATTCGGCTACGGTAAAACTAACACTAACTGCGAGATTTCAGGGATGAGAGAGAGACCGGGCGTCCAATGAATTGGATGCGGGAGCTGGGGAGTTGGGGAGCCAAAGAATTGCAGCAACCGCTATTCGCGCAGAGGCAGGTAATAATCATAACATGGAATATTTGCCTGTGTTATTGTGCATACCTACATACCTAGGTAGGTAGGTAGGTGTGAGGTTATACAGCGTCGTCGGTCGGGTCCCTAGTGGTTCTGTTTTTAGAAACTCGCTCGATATCACTCACTCACAACTTGGTCAGGAAAGCTTGCGCAATCCCACCTCCACTCTCCAACCAACCAACATCCAACCACTTTGCACTGATTCAAGGGTCCCAAACTGCAGCATCGATAGGATACAGTGCAGTCAAGGCATGACGCAAGTTGGAGATGTTTTTGTTCCCTTGTTGCCCAGGCAAAGAAGGACGATCTACCAGCCTCCAACCTTGTTTTCCTTGGTGGACATGCCGTTATGCCTACTCGGTATCGGTAGTATGGATTTGGAAATACAAAGAGATAGGCTTCCGCTGCCGCTGCCGCTGCGCTGCGTCCCGTGGTGTGCACCCATCATTGGATGCATGTGCATACTGCATAGGGCGGCATATGTTATGTTGGTCCCCGACTAATAACGCCATACAGCAAGTAGTGTGATTCAACCATTCAACAGACGGCGGCTGGAGCGAGGCTGGGATTCAATACACACATCGGAAGGCCTAATGGAATATTGCATTACTACGTACAGCCGCGTCAAGCCACCATCTTACTGTACCGTACTGTACATATTGCGTCGACACTCTATGCCTTGATTTTCATTCCAGAGTGGGGCACTGACTCTGTAACTGACGCACCGGATCAACTTCCATGTCGAGGCCCTGGCGTTGGGTCGTGGGCGATATCCTGGGTCCCTGGGCCGGCGGTGGAGTGTGGTGCTACACTACTCCATCCAGAAGGCTTTCAAAACAAGTGGGTGGCTTGGGGTTGGGATGATGCAACCGCCCCCTGGGGCTTCTATCATGTAACAAATCCAGAGTCAATGCCCGGCCATGGAATCCGGAATCCTTGCGACCTCGAGAGGTCTGCGGGTATATAGGAGTCGAGTTCCTCTGCTTCTCCAGCTGATTCTCTTTTCCTAGCATCCACACAACAAACAAGCCATACCACAATCGCTATATAAACAACAACAGTCTTTCGTTTATCTCTACAACTCGATCCGAATCTTTTCGAAACAACCAATCCAAACAACACCATCAAAATGCACGCCTTCTCCGCTGTCCTCGCTTTCGTCGCTGTTGCGGCTGCTGCCCAGACCCCTGTGGCCCCTGCTGCTACTCCCGTCGCTACTCCCGGTGCCCGTTAGTTCAACCCATCTCACGATATCCGTTTCTTGGAACATCTCAGCTAACATCAATCTTCAATAGCCTCTAACGGTACCAAGCCCGGCTCCGGCTCTGGCTCCGGCTCCGGCTCTGGCGAGCAGACCAACGGCGCTGCTGCCCTCGGCCTCAGCGGTCTCGCTGGTGCCGTCGCTGTTGCCCTTGCCCTGTAAATTCACCCTTAGAATTTCACAAGGCTGATGGTGGTGGGTATGAGGATATGTACATGTTTGCATCGTCCTGGAGGAACGTGCTGGTGCGCGGTTAACTTTCGATGGAAATAGATCGGGAACGTGATCGTCCTGACTAGAATAGATAGATCAATGGAGCGAGATCGCTTCGATTATATTAATACTAATCGCATACCACCATCAAATAAGCTTTTTGTGAATGCCGTGTCTCGCTCACCATGCTTTCAGCCTCATCAACAATGTTTATCTGTTTGTAGCTTGGTCGAAAGAGCTTGGCGGTATGTGGCCAAAAAAGGAGTTTGAACCCTGTAGATAGAAGCCGGACGGAAAATTAATTTCCGGCCTGTAATGCTGTGTGCTTATCGCCATTACCTCTTCCCGCCCGTTCCCCTGCAAGTCGACTGATTGTGGCGGCGAAACAAGGCCGATGCTACATACGCAAAACCAACATGAGCTGGGTAGAGCTCAGGGTAACCTGACACTCCTTGTCCAAGCGATGAAAGCTTTCCTTCTCTTGCATAGTCGGCTTGATCATATTACAAGCACGAACTTTTCGATAGCCCTGTGAATCATTACATATCGCCGGTTTTGGTCTCGCGGTGGCTTGTGGCTTTGGTATGGGAAACGCAGTCGTGGCGCGGCGGATTTTTGTCGTATTTAGCCTTCTCACACGGTAGGCTGTGGTCTGTATCGTCCTTCGTCATTTGGCTTGATTAGGCGGCAATAGGAACTTGGCCACCTGAAGCGCCTGAAGTGGGAGGCTTTGGAAGATCATCCTGGGAAATGTTAGGTGAGAAACATGGTATAGCGCTTATAAAACATACCAAGTCAAAGATGACGCGAATCATGAGACTGCAGCTAGGGCATACAGCGATGTCCTGCTCTTCAAGAAGATCCTCCAGTGTAATCTGAAATCTGTCGCCACAAGGACAAGGGAACTGGTAGACTCCCATGGCCTCGTCAAAGGTCATGTCCTCGATCTCGACCTCGTCATAAATGGAAAGACCGTCGTCAGACATTTTCGCGGTCCGTTCGAGTAGTACTTTCGTGTTAATGGGGAAAGGAAGTTTTTGGCTGAAGTTGAATTTATTCGAGAAGACTCATGAGCAAAAAAGTTGCCCCGCGAATGCGACCAAAAATTCATTATCCCCCGCGAAAAGTGGCTGAGACACTTGTGGCCGGTACTCATCTGTGGCTAGTGAGCTATCAATCACATGCCGAGCGGCTGCGGGAAAGTGTGGGGAGGCATGCACCTGCCCCAGATTCATCGGCCGAGGAAGCTTCTGTATGGGGAAAGTGGTCGATATGATGAAGCTCACAAGACTTTCTTTTCATGTAGCGCATCCATCTTACTCCCTCCAACACGTTTGATTTCCCTTTGTTTCTCTCTTTTTATTGCCTCATGTTGTAAGAACCTTGTCTTTCACTTCGGATCCCGACTTCCTCATGCGCCTCGCTGCCCTTGATAGGTCTGTGACGTGACGTCGATACGCCTCGGTTCCTCATAACTTTAACGACTTGGCAATCTTTGACGAATTTCGAGTGGTTCCCCAAGTTATCAACGAGAGAAAAACCTCGATCTATCCGGCTGTAGAGTCCCGAGACTCTTCGCCCGTCCGCCATGGCTTCGCAGTCGAAGCTCGCCTTGCCAGGCGATCGCACCCTTCGCGGCATCGTTTCTCGACTCACCCGCCTCTATGTTTCTAACCGAACACGTATATCTCGCGCTGTCTGGATAACCCTCTTCGTTGCTCTTGCGAACCGCATTCGTCTCGCCATCTCCGAGCAAAAGGCAGCCTCGGCGCGTGAAGCCGCCCAGCGCGCAGCCCGTCGCGGTACGACCTCTACCGGCAGCGAAGAAACACCCCGGAAGAAGGTCGAGTTGAATCGCGAGTTCTTTAGATCGCTGTTGCGATTACTCAAGATTGTTGTACCCGGATGGCGCAGCAAAGAGGCAAGGCTGTTGATGAGCCATAGCTTCTTCCTCGTTCTTAGGACGCTCATCAGTCTGCGCGTTGCGGAGATGGATGGTGCTATAGTCAAGGCTCTGGTCAAGGGTAACGGAAAGGAATTCTTGAAGCGCATAGTGTGGTGGATGATGATTGCGGTCCCGGCGACCTTTACCAACTCGATGGTGAGCTTGATCGCACCAAGTCGCTCTGTTACCCCTTGTTAACGACACCTTCAGCTATCCTATCACCAAGCCGAGCTATCACTCAAGTACCGATCGCGACTTACACAACACATACACGATAAATATCTATCCAATTTAACCTTCTATGGTATATCGGCCTTGGATGACCGAATAAAGAACCCAGATCAGTTGATTGCGGTCGATGTGTCCAAGTTCTCAAACAGTCTGGCTGAGCTCTACAGCAACCTAGCCAAACCCCTGCTCGACATGGTTAGGCCTCTTGAATATACTTCATCTACATAACTAACCATTTATAGACCATATATACCTGGTCTCTATCAAAGAGCGTTGGTGGCGAAGGCGTCGTTTTCATGTCACTCCTTGTGCAACTATCAGCCAACGTGATGAGGGCACTCACTCCGCCATTTGGCAAATACGTTGCCGACGAAGCGAGGCTGGAGGGCGAGTTCAGGTTTCAACACTCGCGCCTCATCGATTATAGCGAAGAAGTCGCTTTATACGGCGGCCACAACGCCGAGAAAGACACATTGGACAAGGGTTACTTTACCCTTATTAAGCACGTCAACTATATCCTTCGGCGGCGCTTCTACCACGGATTTATGGAGGACTTTGTCATCAAATACTTCTGGGGAGCACTTGGTCTTATGCTCTGCAGTGTCCCTGTCTTTATTAAGATGCCCGGCCACATCGCGATGAACATGGGTGACCGAACAGAAGCCTTTGTCACCAACAGGAGAATGCTTCTCTCTGCTTCCGACGCTTTCGGACGTATCATGTTCTCGTATAGGGAGGTGATGGAATTGGCTGGTTACACATCACGAGTTGCCACTCTTCTCGATGTTATGGACGATGTTCAGGCGGGTCATTTTGAGAAGAAGCTCGTGTCCTCTTCGGGCATTGAAGGCAACGAGGCGGTTCTCAAGGGCCGCGGAACTGTTCACGAAAGCAACGACATTACCTTCATCGACGTGTAGGTCAAGATCATCATATTGTAGTACCAAAGACTAACCCATTTGTCTTACTAGGCCTATCATTTCCCCCAACGGAGACGTACTAATCAAGGCACTGTCTTTCACTCTCAAACACGGGGACCACCTTCTTGTTGTTGGTCCTAACGGCTGCGGAAAGTCGTCTCTTTTCCGTATCCTCGGCGGCCTCTGGCCTGTATACGGAGGTACCGTGTATAAGCCTCCTTTCCACGCCATCTTTTACATCCCTCAGCGCCCATATCTATCCCGAGGCTCCCTCCGCCAGCAGATCATCTACCCGGATTCTCTCCGCCAGATGCGCACTCGCGGTGTCACGGACGCCGATCTCCTCGATTATCTTAAGACCCTTGGCCTTGAGCACCTCCCTGAATTGTACGACGAAGGCTGGGATGCTGAGGCCGAGTGGCGTGATGTTCTCTCGGGTGGTCTTCAGCAGCGCGTTGCCATGGCACGTCTCTTCTACCATCGCCCCAAGTACGCCATCCTTGATGAGTGCACCAGCAGCGTCACTCTTGAGACCGAGAAGGCTATGTACGATACCGCAAAGGCGCTGGGTGTCACACTTATGACCGTCAGCCATCGTCGCAGCCTGTGGAAGTACCACTCTCATATCCTCCAGTTCGATGGCCAGGGCAACTACGTCTTCACAAAGCTCGACGCTGAGAAACGTCTCAAGCTTGAGGACGAGAAGGAAGAGCTCGAGGTCCGGCTGCGCCAGGTTCCTGAGCTGGAGCGTCGCATTGCTGAGTTGACAGCTGCTTAGGCAGGGAGATAGAGTAGGGAGTGGTGTTAAATACCCAGGGACAAACATTTGGATGAAGCTGTGTTTTTACTTACTTAGGTGTCTAGAGATGGGCAAACTTCACTTGTGGCCAAACAATGTATTACATGTCCTTAGAGTTCTGTGGAAGGACATGAATTTCTCCTACTCATACGCACAGTAGAGGCTCTCATAACATGACGGGATTCATCACATCGCTTGGGGGTTGCTTTCTGTGTGGTATATAGACATTGTTCCGTATATCCTTCGCATATAGAAAGTCCCAATCGTGGAATGAACAGTTTCAGGGGTATTGTAAACAGCATGATGACAATCTACGAAGTACAAAACTTATAACCATCTATCTATGTTAGACTCAATCCACCCTTGAACTAAGAAATACTTCAATATACGTGATAGCCGTTTTCTCGGGAAGATGCGCGATGGTAATATCTAGGCCATATCGTTTCAAGGAAATATACTTTGGAAACTTTAGGCATCAAAGAAGACCTGACTAGTTTATAGGCATTGCAACCTCATGCGTATATAACTGGATAACCCTTTTTAATTTTGAGTGTTGATGCATCTAGGCAGCCTTGTTTAGTAGAGATATACTTCTCCACACATAAATCCATCATAAATTTAAAAAAGTTTATGATTCTTTTGCAAATTCATATACTAAGTTCATATACATATGTGGTGAATTTGGTAGGAAATGGGATAAAGCGGCCAATTCTCCTTCCTCTGATGTTCATCGCTCAAGATCACCTGTATTGCTACTTCTTCTTATCAAAGAGGAATGGTCAAAGGCTGTTCTTGACAACTGTTGTTGATTTCCATGTTACTCTAAGTGCATTGTACTCGTTGGTATCTCGAATCAGTCCTATCATGTCGTTGTCGTCTCTTTACACAATGGTAATATGGCTCAGCCTTAGTCCTGTAGCTTAGCTGACGTTTTTTCAGCCTCTAGGCAAATGACACCAACAGCTCTACCATATTCAGGTCGAAAACCCATGATTTTGGTTATTCCGTTCTGCTTCATGGTCGGCCAGAGGCAGCTCTTCACTTCCAAAAAGGCGACCATCCCTCTCCCGTACTCTTTGACGCATACAAATGCGACAACAGCGTTCGATCACCCCCGTCTTGATACGCACGACGCTTCTCCTCTGACCCCCAGGCCACCAGCATCTGCTGCTTTCGAACCAATGTGGGGTCTTTGATGGCGTCTCGCTGCCCGATTTGTCTCATGTATAAGGCCGGCACCACTGTGCAAACGTTGAGTAGACGATGGTATAATTCTTTCTTGGATGGCGCTGGATCAAGTTTCTCCACGTTGAACGCCTTTCGATTCTGTAGCACATTCTGACAGTCGAGCTTCTTGATCGAGTCGACGAACTCGGGTGACGTGGTGAGTTCACCCCCTGCCCATACGATATAGGGGTTTATGTCGAGATAGAAGTGGTCGGTAGAAATCTGCATCTTCTCGTAGAGTTTCATTGCTGGTAACACAACGCGGCTACTCAGGTTCTCGCAGAACCACTGCCATTTTTCTTTCTTGAAGAAGATCTTGAGGATCTCGGCGAGATCCATTGTCAATTGCCTGCGCCGCTCGTCGCGCACCGACTTAAATTGGGGGGAGCTGATAAGCGCGTTGTATGCTTCAGCCGTCCACGTCCGTACAGAGAAGAGGTCTACATACAGGCTAGAGTCAGTACTATCGAGGAGACTGATACATTGTCCGAGTATGGTTACTTGAACTCACCTCTCTTGGGCTCGACCGACGCTTGCATTTGGTTTTCGATAAAGCTGACGACCTCTACATAGCGGTGGATGGCGCCATACAGCACAGACTGGAAGATTTTGTCGTACAGAAACCTCATGATGATGGATGTAATGATATCCTCGTCGGTTTCGGGGAACGAACAGCCATGAACTAGATCGGGGTACTGCTGTAGAACCCTCCTGAATTTGTTGGCTTCGAGGGCTCGCTTCTTTGAACTGGTCAGGATAGCCTCGACACCTTGACCGTGGTCCTCCAGCCAAGGGTCCATGAACTTTTGAACCCAATCTTGGACTTGCTCTACAAGAGCATCGTATTCCTAGTGTTAGTGGTCAATGAGCGCACACAGAAGCTTGCGTACAAGTACGGGAGGCACAGATCTCGTACCTGTCCAACCTCTTCGGGAGTCAGTTCCTTGCGGTAGGGCTGAAGACTAAAGATATGAGACTGTGCGTCGTTGAGCTGCTCCCTCAGGGCCTGATTCTCTTCCGTGAGTTCCTCAACCTTGGTAGCTAGCGCCTCACTGCTGCGCTCCACCTCTGTCATGTTGGAGTTCATTCTTTGCTTCATGGTGTCGACTCTTTCTGTCAACCTCTCTGCTTTTTCCTCAGCGATTTGTCTATCAGTGGTGAGAGCAGCCAGGTTTTTGTAAAGATCCTGGACGTGTCGATGCAGGCGTATGTTTTCTTGGTGCAGCCTATCGTCGTTTTGACGAGAAGGACCAGTGCTTTCAAAGCCTGAAAAGTCGTCAAGTGATTCGAATTCCTCGACCGTGGTTAGCGGATCACCTTTTTGCAGTGGTAGCATCTGATAGGCACTGGCATCACTGAATACTTCCGTGGTAGCGCTGGGGCTGTCCAGATCCATAGCATCGGTCTCTTTCTTGTTCACCTCATCAACCTTGAGTGTTGGCTTGGCTGTGCTCTCGTCTTCGTTAATGCTGGGAATTATTGAAGGCGATGGGTCATGAGAAGGCTTTTCTTGGACATGAGGCATTGTCTGGCCCTCTCGTTTGTGGTCGTTCTGGGATGCTGTGGTCGCAGCTTCAGCGTAAGACTTGACGTGGCTGGCTTCTGGCTTGCCTATTTCGATGGGCTCTTTGAGAGGCACCGCAGGATGAACATCGTTATTCTTGTATTCGGCCATGGTAAAGGTAATATGAAGGGTTGCGGTTGCGGTTGCTATGGTTGATGGTAGTTACAGTACTACCTTAGCCAGAAAAGATAGAGGGCGACACAGATGGGACGTGGCGGGAGAAGAGTAATACAAATGAACCGATTGAGTAATGACCGAATTAATACGGAAATATAGTGAACAAATTGGTACGAAGAATGAATGATGAAGAAGGAGCAGAAGAACAACAAGGCAAGGCAAGGCAAGGCAAGGCAAGGCACTTTGATTCTCGGATAGCTGCAGCTGAACTTCTGTATGAGAAGCTGCTTTGGGGGTGTGCCTATCAAGACAGCCTGAAGAGGCGGAGGAGGGGCTGACTGGTGCCCTCCAATTCAGCCCAGCGGGGAACTTGGCTTTTGACCTCCAGCTTGGAAGAAGGGAAGGGAGAGAGTGCCTTGATAGGTATCATGACAATGTCGTACGTACTAGGTACCTAGAAATGACCTAAAATACCACATCTTTATGCTACAGTACCTCAGGCAGCACTCGATGCTATTCATCTTAGCTCACTTGCTCTTAGTAACTCCCTGTCCTTGGTCTTGACGCATTCACCCGTATCATTCTCAGCTTTACCTACCACAAACATAAACACAAGCACAAGCACAAACAGCATAAAAGGAGCTCAGACGAATAACACAACCTGATCAAATTTAGTACTACCTGCCGTAAGGTAGAGCAAAATGTTACGCCGCCTTAAAAACAAAGCGTCTAGTGTCTTTCACCGGCATAAGGCGGCAAAGAACAATGCACCTGCCGACAGTGCATCCACTGTCATTGACAACAGTAACAGTAACAGCAACATCACTGGCAGCACTGGCAACAGTAATGGCAACAATATCACGGCCGACATTTTTGCTCGATATCATTCATATCCATATCCATTGCCACCAACTTCGGTTCCTTCTACTATTTCCACAGACTCTGAACAACATCACCATACCCGTCGAGAGCCCTATCCTCTGCCGCCAACTTCGGTGCCATCAACGGTATCGACACCTTCAGACCAGCATGACCAATCACATCTCACGACACAGGAAACTGTAAATGAACCTCAGACTCCAGACCCTTCGATTCTGGACCCCTTTGTCCCCAGATACGTTCCTTACATAGAGGCGTCTCCTCTCAAAAACAACATGTTCGCTAGGAACGCCGGTATCTATGGACGAGTAAACCCAGACATCATGAGCGGTTTTGGCGATGATGATGATTCCATCTGGCTTGTCGATGACGAGGAAACAACTCAAGGACAGCGACCTACCTCACAGACAAACTCGAGAAACTCTGCATCTTCATTAACTGATCCGTTAACAACTCAACCGCAAGAACCAGGACCACCTCCACCAAGTAACGCTCAGCCAGCTTTCCGTTACCAAAGACCCTCATTTCTCGACGATGAATTCGCATCCACTTCACTCCCTAGTGCAGCCACAGCCCTTGAGTCCTCATCTAATGCGAATGAGACTCCTCTGACTCAACGTGGTTACGCTCCTGTGGCAGCATCGATATTCGACCTTACGGATCTCGGTGTTGGTGTTGAGAACGATGCATCCATCCACGAGCTCCAGGGCGACACAAACTTACCTACTAACCATTCCCAACCTCCAGCTACCTCCTCTACTTCCTCCCCCACGGCTAACCCGTATGTTACCCTATTCGAGCAGCAGCATGATGCTATGACAGCAACATACCTCCGCCGGTTGGAACAAACTGGAAGTGAAGCAGCTGATGATTTCCGGTATGTCTTCCAAGAAGTCCCCCGTGCCCACCACTCTCGGAAGTCTCTTAGTAGAATAGCTGCGAAAAGTCTTCTACTGAGAATTTCATCTTATCTTAAGTAGCTGCTACCTGTTGGAGGTTGAGTGATACTATCATTATTCAATGCGACTTACTATTTCTGGAATATGCTGAAATATTTTTACGTACAGTTTCGGTCAACGGTATCAGCAAGCAAGTGACTCGTCAGATGTGATAGTTACTCATCAGCGAACACCAAGGAACATCGTCATAGGAGATCTAGAGTGCGTCGTTTGTGCGGACTCCAAGGAAGCTAATGCTTTCCCCCGTTTCTCCATAACGGCGACATGTACACATCCTCCAAGTACCTGTCTCGACTGTGTACAACTATCTCTCGAGTCGGACTTAAGCAGCAAACTTTGGACTGAGATCAGATGTCCCGAGTGTCGTGAGCTACTGGAATATGCCGACATCCAGCGCTACGCCAACAAGCAGACCTTTACTAGGTACTGGCCTAATACTTATATCGCCCTAACTACAGCTGACAAAACCTAGGTATGAAACGTTGGCATTACGAGCTGCTATGTCGGAGGCCGAGAATTTCATCTGGTGTACTTCGGGTTGCGGCTCTGGACAAATTCATGAATCTGGCTCTGCTCAGCCTATCGTTACCTGCCTTCATTGCAATCACCGCTCGTGCTTTCATCACAATGTTGCCTGGCATGAAACCCTATCATGCGAAGAATATGACCAGCTTCTCGCAGACCCGGACAACTTTCGCTCTCGCCTTGAGCTGGAGAATGAAAAGTGGTCAGAGGCTCAACAGGCTCAGCTAGAGGCTGATAGAGCCATTGCCCAAGGTCTGCTGGCAGAAGATCGAGCTGAACTCAAGCGTCGAGAGGAGCGAGCTTGGCAAGAGAGGGAGCAAGCTCAAAAGGCTGCACAGTTAGCGCGCAAGATCGCGGCAAGAAGGAAGAAAGAAGAAGATAAAAGCAATGCAACTGTGAGCCGGACAACAAAGCCGTGTCCCGGGTGCGGGTGGGCAATTGAGAAAAACTCAGGCTGGTAAGCATCAATCCTACCTTTTGGTAACGTTGTATCATATCTCTAACCTGTTCACAGCTCACACATGACTTGTAAGTCTTCTGCCCCCTTTTCTTCATCCATGCCCCGTGCGTTCCTCCAAAGGCTCAACCCTGCCATTGATGGTGCGTACGCACGACACTTGTCTTGTAACTACTCCCTACAGATGCTAAGTAACTGGTCCTGTAGGCATCAAATGTCGTCATGAATTCTGCTGGGGCTGCAATCAGCCGTGGGTCATAGGCCATAGCACCGGTTGTCGAGGCCGGCGGTTCTAGATTCAGCCTTGTCCCCTGACATTCGCACGCCAAGTTAGGTGGGTTGACGAATGAGCGAGGCACCTTGATAAAGAGATACATTATGAAGAGAAGCTTTCGTGGATGCTCTATTCATCATATTATAACTCTTTGGTGTCTCGATTATTCGTTAACCCTTTAGCCATGAAAGTCAAGGGACGGCGACGGGACTGGCCAAGCCATTAGCTCTCATGAACAACGAGGACAGTTAATTGCTGACTGCCATAGGTATCAAATGTAAGCATGAGTTTTGCTTTGAGTGCGGCGCAGACCACAGCGAGATTTTGAGGGGCGACAATACAGTGCACAAGAAGACGTGCCGTTTTCATCCGGATAATTTAGAGGAATGATTTTGAACCGAGAGGACTGAGATAGTAGATACTAATACAGAGAGAGTGCTGTTAAAGCTTGTCAGCCTCCAAAAAGTGTTAGTGAAGTGCGACTGTGGCAGCGGCTGAGCTGGTATCCACTTGGTGCCCGCCCGGGTTCTTAGTGCAAGTGATGGTTTGTGGGGTTGAAGTGACGTATTTTGGAGCTTCTAGTGGAGGTGACCAAAGTTGGATATAAACATTTGACATGTGGACGCTATAGAGTTTGTTAGCGAGGGGACCCAAGTTCTGTTTGTTTGTTTGTTTGTGTTTCTAGAACGTATCAGTAGCCGAAAGCGTGAAAGACAATGATAGCTGTTACTTACTAGTGGCACTGGCAGGGCTGACAAGGGGGCTGTCCGTGATCCTTGCTAGCCTAAGTACTGTAGATTGCCGACGTGGGCCTGCCAGAGGATAACCTCAGAAGATAGTATTCTAGGCATTTGAGAAACGGATAGCGACAGCTACAAATATTCTTGGATTGGGCATAATTTGACATTGGATGACACAATTTATGCACTTCTAGTGCTCAGCCTGAAACTGAGGTCATGTTATGACAAGCAGGCAGCCATCACCTAAGGTGTAAATTTCCTTGGGTGGGGTTAATAATGACACCCCCTCCTTCCTAGGTATCCGCCCCGCAAGGCAGCTGGGTTCGTTCCTATATAACACCTATGGAAGTCTCACGATGGATGGCAAGTAGAATAGAATCAATAGATATATCTTTCACGTCGTATTATTAAAAGCGTTTTTAAAAAGAATAATCTTGGTAGTATCTCAAGGCCAGATAGAGCATTACACTTATGGAAATTTACTTAGGCCGGTCTTTGATATAATTTTGTCATATTCTTTAACTCCTTCAGCCGTCCTGGCAGTGCCAGCAGGCGGTATTCAAAATAAACTGGACTTTAGATAAGGCTGATATAGCGTTTGATCACTTTAGTCAAAATCTCTGCCTTAAGGTTCCTTAAAGTGATTAAACGTTTATATCAGCCTTGTCTAAAGTCCCGTTTATTTTGAATACCGCCTGGCCAGGTGCGCCTTGAGCAAGTGGGTAGCTCGGGCTTCTGCAGGTGCCTGCCTGTCACGTCCCTACCTTCCCTCCCCTTGATTAACCTTCCATACCTTCTCTTTCTTCTCTTTTCCCCTACTCCCTCATCCTCCCGCCATGGATTTTGAAAAGCTCAAGATCACTGACCGCAAGATCATCGTCGGTATCGACTTTGGTACTACTTACTCGGGAGTCGCTTGGGCCGAGAGTCGCAATCCTACCAGACGGGCTTGCATCACTCAATGGCCCGTTTCCAGCGTCAACAGAGAGGGCGAATCTAGCGACAAAGTCCCAACCAAGCTTCGATACAATGGAGACAAGATCGAATGGGGCTTTTCCATCCCCATCACTACACCTCAAGATGAAATAATTGAGTGGTTCAAGCTGTATGTACTCTCAAGCTCATGTATTCCTTGGCTGACATCTTTCAAGAGACCTGGATCCTTCGCTTCAGGCTATGGGCCAGAATGTCGGCGCCGATGGTGCTCGTGGAGGTCGCAACGTAGACAAGCTTGTTACCGATTTCATTTCGCAGCTTGGCGAGCATCTGCGATACACTCTGCGCGAGAAGCTCGGTGACAGCATCGTCAGCAGTACCCCCCTCGAATTTGTTGTCACTGTTCCCGCCATCTGGAGTGACCTAGCCAAGGACAAGACTAGAAAGGCATGCCAGAAGGCTTCAGGCCTTTCAGCCTCCCTTCCACAGGTTTACTTAGTCTCAGAGCCTGAGGCTGCTGCAATTTATGCTCTTCATGGTCTGGATCCACATGGGCTCAAGGTTGGTGACACTATCGTTGTCGTTGATGCCGGCGGCGGCACAGTTGATCTAATCTCGTACACCATCACAGGCCTCAAACCAATCCTTGAGGTTGAAGAGGCTGCCCCTGGTTCAGGCGCTCTTTGTGGCTCCACCTTCCTTAACATGCGATTTGCAAAATATCTCCGAGGCAAGCTGGGCAAGGAGGAGGGATTTGACGACGAGGTAATGGCAGAAGCCATGGAAGTCTTTGAGAAAAAGGTCAGTTTAGAAGCCATGCCTGTGCTACTATAACTAACATACAAGGTATAGGTCAAGCGTCAATTTGCCTTGAACGTTTCACCCGATGAGACCTACAACATCCCTGTAGCAGGTCTCGCTAACAACAAGGTACTCGGTATCAGCCGTGGTCGCTTCACTCTCAAGGCTTCGGATCTGCAAACTATTTTCGAACCCGTTGTACTTGAGGTCATCAGACTGGTCAAGGATCAGATCACAGCTAGTAACGTGCCTATCCGAGCCATTCTCCTGGTTGGTGGGTTTGGTGCCTCCAACTACCTCAAGGAGCGACTTCGAAATGCGGTCGACAAGAATGTCCAGATCTTGCAGCCACCCAATGCCTGGCAGGCTATTGTGCAGGGTGCTGTTCTCAAAGGAATTGCCAACGCTGCACCGAATCTTGCGGTGGTCAAGGTGAAGAACCGCAAGGCCCGAAAGCACTACGGGACTGAATGGCGCGCACGTTACGACGAGAAGCTTCATTCCCACCTCAAGGGCAAAAGACAGTGGTGTGGTCTTGATGGCTGTTTCAAGGTCCACGCCATGGAGTGGTTCATTCAAAGAGTGGGTTTTCATCGATTTCGTTAAAGACATTTCACTAATCTATATTTTATGTAGGGCTCAGAAGTATCCGAGAACGAACCCTACTTCACTTCGTTCGTCTGGACGGGGCTGGTCAGCCAAGGCCGTATCCGCAAGATCAAGATGACCATCTTCAACGACCAGTCTCTTCGCGAAGCTCCTGTGTCCCGTGACGAAAACGTAAAGGTGCTCTCAAACGTCGAGGCAGATGTCAGCCATATCCCTGAGCATCAGCTGGGCCGTCGAAGAGGCTCAGATGGGGAGTGGTACTATGAGCTGAACTGTAAGATTGAAGCAGTTTATCTTTCAGCATCGACTACCTACACTCTGATCTACAACAGTAAGTGACTCAACACTACGTAGTCAAGTGCGGATTTAATCAACACATGCTAACTGGTGGATTTGATAGACCAACGATATAACACAGTGACTTGTGAATATGTCTAGGGAGGTTTAGTCAATTTGTTACGATCTACCTACAGAAGTAGCATTCACAAAGCAACACACAATGCATGAATTATCAAGTTTTGATGACCCTCAAAAGGCCCTCGACGTAAATTGTACAAGCGTGCTACGAGCACGCACCAGCAGCTCCCTATAGCCCATACACAATATCCAAAACACCGAGCTTACATGACAAAGGTCTGAGAAGAACAAAAAAAAGAGAGAAAGATCAAATGAATGCGAGGGTGTGTGTTGACGGGGAAAATAGACAACACCAAACGAGGAAATTGGAAAAAAAAATAAAAATAAAAATAAAAATAAAACATAGAAAAAAGAATAAAAATAGTAAGAAAAGAGGCCTTACCCCTCCTTGTGTCGTCAGGAGGGCGGCATGGTATCAGCACATTGTATATCCTTTCCCTGTTCACCCCTTTTCCCTCCCATTCAAGGTAATCCAACCTTGGTCTAGTTACGAGTACATACGTCTTTCTCCACGTCCCCTTTTTCCAGGTCGAAGAAAGCTTTTTATAATAAAATCAAGAAAAATTAAAGCAAAAGTGGTAGGTAGAAGGATGAACTGATCAGATCTGACCATGTTCCCAGCATTTCACGACATCTGTTTCTCAGTGCCGAGACGCCTTGTCGCCAAAGCCCACGTTGTATCGGCCAAAATATGCCCGGAAGTAGTCCTACTCCTCGTCCAGGCTTCCCATCATGCCATTGCCCTTGCTGCCCTTGCGGCCGAGCTTGAGCATGCTGAATCTCTTGCGGACGCTGCCCTTCTTGCCCGTGAGCTTGTTCTCGGTGGCCTTGTCGTCGCCGCTGCCGATCTGATGCTCAAAGCTACCCCGGCTGCTGAAGCCTCCGGGGGATTCAGGGTGTTTCTCGTCTTGGGACTGGGTGCGGAAGAAGCTGTGTCGACGGTTTTGGTCTTTGCTTTGGCTATGACTCAGAGAGCGGCTGTGGCTACTAGCTGTTTCAATGTCTACGGCCGGCTCTTCGGGCTCGGCGGGCAGATCAGGCTCCTTTTTCTTGCCGCCGAGGAAACTAAGCCTTGTGCCTTTTTGTCGCATGGAGACCGGCCGGATCACCGAAGCCTCTTCTGTAGTCACGCCGTTCAACGAGCTGCCGACGTTCTTATGCTTGGGACTGACCTCGGAGGATCGTGATGATCGCTTCCAGGTCGGCGAAGGAGTTGCAATCAACTCACGCTGTGGCTGAGGGGGCGCAAAGTGTGCGATTTCTGATGCAAAAGTACTCTCAAAATCTGGAGAGAATTAGTTATCTGGAATCTTCCGGCTCAACTTTCAACTTACGTCTCTTAAGCTCATCATGTCTGCGGCTGAGGAGCTCATTAGGGCTTCGTGAGAACATGGCCAGACACCTCTTGATCATGATGGCATGGTCAACAAGCGCCATCTTGATTGCGCTGTCTTGAGGAGTCAATTCCACCTCTGCCACTTCTTGATCCTCGTCCTCTTCGGCATCTTCATCAACCTCCCTGGGTTGTGGTAGCAGTTGACGGTAACAGGCAACACTGTTCTCAGAGTCAGGATTTACCGATACACTCACTGCATCCAGAAGCAGTTGTGCATGATCATTGTTGCCATCAGCAACCCGATGCTCGAGAGCAGTCATCTCCTGGGTTTTGCGAACAATTCGTTCCAGGGCTGTCTCATGGGCATTAAGCCTGATCTCCTGTATATCAACAACTTCGCTACGGCGAAGGATGGTAGGGAAAGCGTCGGCAGTCGTAAACACCAACTTCTCAGCAGAGTGCTCCTTGACAGGACCAGTAGTGTTGCGTTGGGTTGAGATAGAAAACGTTTGAGGGTGAGAAGAGAGGAGGAAATCTCGAATCACTTGTGGAACTCGTGCGCGTTGGAATACTTGATGGTTTAGATCGCGATGAGGCGTGACAGCCGAGATGACAAGGAACTGTCCCTCAACGTCGTTGACATCACCCCCAGTGACGATCTGAGCAGCGGGATACTGTTCTTGCATGCGATCCGTGAAGGCAGAAGCACGCTCACTAGGTGATCCTTCATATATGTATTCCTTGTCACGAAGATTGGCATGGAACCCAAGTCCCTTGTAGACAACCTTGAAGTACTTGGGGATGAGTTTGTCGCTCTTGGAAATGGTCTCGTAGATCGTTGCGATCGCCCTCTCAGTCCTCGCGAGCTTAGAGAAGTCAAAGATATTGTTCTCGTACTGCGCCTGTAGCTCCTTATACGCTGCCAGAGCGTTGCTCCACGACTCTCCTTCTTCAAAGTACTTGATCATGTCGAAGTAGATTCGCTCCTTTCGCTCGAATTGTGTCTGTGCTGGGAACTCTGGGTCTGAAAGGGCCGGTGTCTGACTGGCCGGGTCCCATTCGTACAAATCGGCATGAAGACGCAGGGCCAAGCCGGCTTCGGTGTGATTTCTTGATTCAGCTTGCAGGTCTGCTAGTTGGTGTACATAACGAACAAAGATCTCCTCCTTCTGCATGTCGCGGAGGAACTCCATGAGTCGAAGGCGGTTGATGAGATGGGTCGCTTCGCCAGTATCATCACTGCTGTGAACTGCCACCAAGAGATCGAGGAATTCATCGATTGTACCGACAAAATCGCGTAGGGCGGTATACAACGGGTCATTGGGCACATCTGCCAGAGGTTCGAAGCGTTCAAGAATCTCAGGGATGAAGAGTTTCTGAAGGATGCTTTCTGTCAGGGGCTTCTCCTTAAAGAACAGGTCCAAGCGGTCGATCGTCTCTGTTTGGATGATTGATAGGTCTTCGCTCAAGGTCCATTCGCTGACAATCATGGTCTGTAGTACTTCGACTGCCATTCTTCGAAGACCCTCGTGCACACTGAGACACAGCTCAACGATAGGGCCAACAAGCGCTGGGACGTATTGTACTTGGTAACCTCCCATCTTTGAAAGATTGTATCGGTTCCGTTCATCAAATGAAGTCTCCCATCCAATCGCCTCCCACGTGCGGCGTAAGAGGTCAGCACCTTGTTCTCGAACGTCACCTGCGATCTTCCACACTGCTCTTCGTTTCTGCTCTGGGAATGTTTCCAGTGCAAGAGATGTACTGCCCACCAATTTGAGAAGTGTCGTGAAGAAGAGCTTCCACAATTCAGTGTTAAAGCTCTCGGCTTCATCTGGATCAGGGAGGAACGCGTCCAGCATCGTAGCAGCGAGATACTCGAGGGTGCGCATAGTTGATTTATGATGGTGAATGTGTACACTCAACCATCCTAGGGGGTACGCCTCCCCCTTGAGAATACTCATATGTACTCGAAGGAGATTTTCTAATAGAGTGGTCAGGTCGTCCTCGGCAAGCTCAAGTTGCATGCCTGAAGGTGAATTAGAGATAGCAGATAAAATAGCAGAAAGCTCAACCAAAGCCTCGTCGAATTCAAGATCGTCATTAACAGGTTTAGTAGGAAAAGGGTATGATGATGGGAAGAGAAGAGAAAGACGGTCCTTCTGCTTGCGAGGAGCAGCAAGAATCGCAAGGTATGAGTCGATTATTTTGGGAATATGGTCGGGGATTTCGGAGCCGAGATAGTTGATCTGACTCGCCAGGACAGAGCAGCACAGACGAATCTGCTCTTTCCATTGATCTGTCATCTCTTCAGTATGTCCCCAGTGAGGAGTGATCCATCGGACTGTGTTGGTGCTCAAAGCTGACTTTTGGTCAGGGTGAGCAAACAAGTCCAGCTTGCCGTAGTTAATAATTAGTACAAGCTTATACAAAACGAGCTTGCCCTTGACATCTGTGCACGAGTCCATAAAGTCGATGGCAATGTGCAAGATTTCTTCTGTTGTCAACAGACCAGTGAGTTCTGGTAGCCATGTATGGAAGTGCTGAACAGCAAGAGTCTGGCTGCCAACAAGTGCGGGAGCAGAGTTTCGCATCATCGCGTCAAGAGCCTTAAAGATGGCGCGGAGCTCGCGTGTGAATCCGACCGTGGCGGAGGTGATCCCTACGCCGGCTTCCTTCTCCCTCTGCTGGCCTCTGGCGTGCGTGATGAACTTAAGGATGTGCCTGACGACCTTGAAGGTAGCACGCAGTTTCCGGGCAGTCTCGGGGTCGGTTGGGTTCTGAAGGAGCCGGGTGAATGATCGCATTAGACACGGCGTGGCAAAGGGATAGTTGAACTGGTTCTCGGCGTACTGGTCGACCAGCGGTCCTAGATTGAATCTTCGGTCGTGAACGATGCCCAACACTCGGACCAAAGCAGTAAAAACAAGGTCCTCGAACTCGTGGCTCCCAGAATACTCGACAAGGATTCCGAAAAGGCCGTCCAGTACATCGTTCAGCAACTTGACCACCTCGATCTCAGGCACAAAGATGAGTTGTCGAAGCACCCCTGGAACTTCCTCTCGCTGGAGGTCTCGCCACTTCAAGAGCCCCAGAATGACTCTGTCCTGTGAGAAGCGTGTGCTGCAAAGATATGTGTCCGCACGTAGGACAGCAAGAGGGCCAGCTACTCCAGCCGAGTTCTCATCCTTGCCTTGTGGGCTCCATGGAAGTGATAGATACCCACCCTTTCCCGTAGGTCCAGGCAGTGCAGTCGAGGTGTACTCATCTATCTTATAGAGCAGGAGAGTATGTAGACCGTCCCGTATGAATGCACCTTGATCCCACAGTGGAATATGAGCAACAGCGAATGGCGGGTTAGGCATGTCTGATACGAACATAACAACATGAGCTTGTGAGACGTCAGCCGGTGCCAGAGCAAAGCGCAGTGTCTGGCTCCAGGGTTCCCCTCGCTCGGTCGCTATTGACTTGAATGTGCTCAAAGCTTCTGTGTTAGAGAAAGCATAAATGCAGTTTTCGAATCGTTCACCAGAAGACTTTCTGATCTCGAGAGTCACTTGCAGGTTGCTCCCATGAACGCTAGAGGGCATTACCGTTGCAGTGCCACCAAATCGTGATAGAAGGTTCTGTTTTCCTAGGGCGGCATCATTCAAAGTGAAGTAGATGTCGGAACGAGGTTTTGTGGGCGCGCCGGAGAAGCCCATCTTGCTCGTTTTGGACACGCCTGAGAGCATAGTGGGTGTGGATTTGATGAGTATATCGGCATCGAGGTGGTTGAAACTTTTGAGCTGTAGCTGCAATCGTTCTCCTCTTCGAGACTTTTCGTAATGTCCAGATGGACTCTCCAACAACTCCTTGACCAGTGGCTCCCAGTCATCACCGGCGTCCCTTTGGCCCACGTGTCTTGGTGATGCCGACCAGATGTTGACAAGATGCTCAACCTCGTCGCTCTGCTTCATGATTGGGTTCAAACGTAAAGCACCAAGGCCGATTGTGCGGTCAACCGTTTGTATTCCCTCCACTGGGCCACCAGTCTTCGAGCCAGCGGTACTTGGTGGTGCGTGGTCGTCTCGGCTCTCGACGCCGTTCATCGAGGGTCGCTCGTCGTTTTGCTCGGCAAGGGAGTCCATCCGTGTCGCAGGTGAGCCTCTTGAAAAGCCAGGCCTCGAACTCTTGCCACCCCACATGATACTTCTCCTCGAAGACTTGGTTCCACCTGCAGATGTTGGTTTCACCTGGTCCCTGGAATAAGGAGCAGATGGTGCGGTTCCTGACCGAGAGAGAGGTTTGCTGGGTATGATCTGCTGTGATGCTAGTACCTTGACAACGAGGAAGAGTTCAGATTCTGCAGAGGGCACATCGCCCACATCTTGAGAGGACAGGTCGATGAAAAGAGTCTTGGTTTGGGCGTGCTTGGCCAGGTTACCAATTGTGCCACCTGCGGGGATCTTGACGGAGAATCCTTCTGAAAGAGTAAAAGGCTGGCCGTATTGAGGTTTGCTGACGAGGTAGAAGACTAGAGATGTTTCTTCGATCGAGGCACCAGCAAAGCCCTTGATGTCGACCAAAAGGTGGTGTAGCGCAGTCAATTCAACTGCGGACTGCGGAGGCTCTTCCAACAAACTCATGACAGACTGCAGCTTAGTGACCTTGACGATACAGTCGTCGGCTGTCAAGACCCTACCCCGAGCTTCTGGATCTCGCACAATGACCTCTCCTCCACATAGCTTATTCACCCTCACCAAGTCCCAAACGGTCTTTTCACGTAGAATATTGTATTCGTGCGCAGTAAGGACATTGTATAGAAACTGTTGACGATTTAAGTTGAGACTTGTGATGAGCTGAGAGAGCTGGTCTAGTCGGCCGTATTGCCGGGAAAGGAGGAGCTCGTGTAGGTTGGTGGAGTGCCATTCTCTAAGACATGAAGCGATCTCGTCGATTAAGGGTTCGGAAAGCGAAGTCGGTGTCTCGTCGCCAATCTTCAACATAGGAACAGGTGCAGCAGGGCGTGGAGCGTCAGGGTCCCTCTTGATGGGTACAGATAGACTGCCCAGAGTTCCATTGGGGAGTTCTCTGAATGGAGTTCTGCCTCTGCTCGAGATTGTGGACCGGTGTTCATCCTTTTGGTTCTTGCGCGCTGAATTATTCGTCACTCCGCTCTTGGCAGAATCGCTCGCGCGTGGCATATCACCATCCACGGCGGGGCCTTCGCTTGCTGCATCGTCATTCTCGTCATCCTCTTCTTCTGGTTCTCCTAGCATCTCGCGAACCTCGACACAGCTTCGGGGGAAGATGCCACTGAATACGCGCGCCTCGAGCGTCTGGCCCTTGACAGAAGTCAAGCCAGCCAGCAGGCTGGGAGGCGCCACGAGGTAGCCGCGCAGCCAGTTGCCATCTGGCGTCTCTTCGATTATGTATAGCTCATCGCCAATCTCAAGAGGAAGATCGGCCGGGCTGGAGGCTGGAAACGGGTAGGTCGCAACGGCGAACGCAATGCGGGAGAGAGGCTGCCAGGGCATTGAAGATCGTAGCAGGACGGCCCAAGTTGTCGAGGAGGTTCAGATTAACTTGGTGGGCGCCGTAGCTGGCGTGGTCGCAGCCGTAGTCGTGGTCGAGGGTTCGCAGCTGGGGGTCGGCAACGGCGAGGTAGGAGGATGATTAGCGGTTGGAGAGAGAGTCGGGGTTGAAGTTGATGATTAGGAAAATTGATGTCTGTTGGGCTGTGAAATTCATCAAAGAGGTTCGTTCGAGTATCGAAGCGCAGTGCCAGGAGCTGTCGTTGTCGGATGGGGTGGCCTGTTAGCCAATCGCGGGCTCATGGATATTTGTTCCTGCAGCGTATCCGTAGCGCAAAGAACAAATGTTGTAAGAGGTCGTTTGTTTGGCTTTTTCGCTCAGTGAATTCGATTGATTACCCTCGAGTATCCCAAAAGGCAAAGCGCTGAGCTGTTTGGTTGGCAGGTCGTCCAAATTCAACCCCCTGAGCAAACGCGAAATAGCTTGCGGCGGGTTTAGCAAGGGTTCTAGATCGCGAGGGGTGGCCTCAGCCTTTTGGATCGATGTTGGTTGGGTTGGGCAGCAGAGGCTCAGGGATGCAAATGATACTAGGAAAAAAAAAGTGAATGATTAAAAAATGACAATAGAGAAAGCCTTGCTATTGTTGAATCAAAAGAAGTGAGGTAAGAAAGAAACGGCACAAGTGACTAAATCGTCGTCCATATCCATAGGGTTCTCAGACAGCCAAGAGACTTCAAAGTCTTGGGAGGGGGAGAGAATGCGCCGTCTCTAGTCTAGTCTAGCCTAGCCTAGCCCAGCCCAGAGTGCGTACGTGCTTTTTGCTGCGACAGTGATAAAGAATAATTGCTTTTTTACTTCTGGGGTTTGACCCAATCTCAATTCCATCGTCTCGGCTCCACTACTAGTCTCTAGTCTACGGTATGATATGGGATGAATTACGGGGACGGAATTAAAAATCCCCTGCTGCAAGCACTGAGCTTTACGCTCTACAGGCCGTCATACCACCAGAGGTAACATTAATTAAACAACGCGGCAACTACAGGAGCCAAGTCTTTTAAAGCTCGTGCAATTAAGGTGCAGACAGACAAAGTGCCCGGTTATCTTGCTGGCTCGTGCAGTCCCCAAGCTGTATCACACATATCATACAGTACACTTCCATATTTACTATACATACATAGTCTGCTTCCATCTGCAGGGTCCCCATCTCCATTCCCGAGTTTCGACTCTTGTATTGTGCTAAACAATTATCAGCGTGAGTCATCGTGCAGCTTTTCTCCCCCTGCTTGCACTAATCCTCATTCAAGGAATGCCATGTCTTACACGATAGCTTCAAAGCGTTGCCCAACTCGCCGACATATGCAGAAACACTTTATCAATAATTGTGTCTACATATATTTCCATGTCCCATTGAAATACTTTTGGTTTCTAATAATTCCATTATACTTGTCTACGACCGAACTCATTGTTTCCATCACTTGATGCAGCACTGGAATTTGAGCCTCTCATTGTGAGACAAGACACGCGATACCGACCCACGAGAATTCTCTATTTCATCCCTACATCAACCCTGCATCAAGCTTGACTTGCAGATATGCGCCACGGCTATCTTAAATTCTGTGGTGCGGTTACATCCGTGGCTTTATCGGTGAGGCGCAAGCACCTACCTATGTCCTGTCGATTCCGTGCCACTGTAAATATGCTTTATGACCTCAATCCGGATAAGTCATTATCTGCAAGCTGATCTAGACAGCTGGCTATCCCTGTAGGTTTCATTGAAACACGCTAAACGCCGAGTGGTTGTTGGCGTAACTTTTCTCTCAGGACATGCACATCATGAAGGATTTTGGACTGAAATGTTGACGATATATTGATGAAAATACAGCACGGTTGGCGCACTGATACCGCAATGGCAAAGTTAAATATATAACTCAACTTTGCAAACTATAGACCGGTCTGTTTATCAAACCCGCGTCTATTTGGTTTAACATCTCATTATCGATCTGAGCTACCCTGAACAAGCCCACCAACTACTTGTTGTCATGATTAACTAACATCTGAGCACTGTGGAGTAGTATGCGGCCAAAGCAAAAGAACACACTCTCAATACACAAATTAAAGCAACAAATACTCCTTATAGCTTCTTTTGTCGAATAAAAAAAAAAAAAGAACCTCTACAACGTTGGGATAATTTGACGAGAAGACACCTCAATCTCCTTATCCAATGATATTCAAAAATACCTACCTAAGATACATAGTCTATCTAGAGTTCTGTCTTTTATAGTAAGATAACTCAAGTGCTGCCAGGGCTGGGGGAGTAGATGGCCAGTTTGAGAAAAGGGTTGCATTTTCTTGACAAGCGATAACAGGTACTAGGCCATGACTATCACTTTCAGCTCAATTAAGCAACCCCATAAGTTACCTGTCAACTCTCTCGCTACTACCCGAGGCACGGCTCATCCATCAGCAACTCGGCTCGGCCGAAACAACTCTACTCCGTCAGACATTGATCCTCGACGAACTGCCGAAGTACCATGAGCTTCAAACGCAGTATCCTCGGATAATTTCTTCGGTGTGCGGCAATATAAATTAAATACCCTGGACTTTACCATGAGGCAGATCGTGGTTAATACCCACTTCACCAAGACCCTGACCTGAACTCTATTCCAATCAACTCCGCCGTCGAACCACGGGTTTTGGTCGTCAGTGCTGACTTTGCATGGGCAAGACGAGATATGAGCCAACCACCTTGCACCGTTCTATATAAGTCCTCGAAACTATCCACCTTCAACTGAAGTAATCTCATATCTCTCTTTTGAGAGAATAAATGAACCCCCATACACCGCCCAAAACAACCCCCATAGGTTCCTATATATCCATGAATTCAGTAGTAATTTATGCCTATCCCCCACTTCAAAAGCACCCTTCGAAGACCTATGCAGTCGGCCATGATTCCTAATGAGGCAGTTAGTACCAGCAACACCCACGCTACGGGCAGGGAATCTTATAATCCGCCAATTCCATGCTCTTATACAGCCTCGTGTTATTAGTATAGGTCCGGTGACTTAAAGTGATATCTCAGAAGCGGAGGTGGGAGAATGATCCTTTTAAGCTGCCAGTTCCCCCAACTTGAGAGACCGTCCTGGTTCTTTTGATTCAAGTCAGGCTCGAATTTGACTTGTTCTCTTCTAGGTTGGAGGATCTATATATCTTCGGGTTTGTTCGTCCTTTGTCCAGGATCTTCAACACACTGACCTCTCTCAGAACACCAAGAGCAAAAATGGTTCTCATCACTCAACTCCTGTCGGGCCTTGCCCTTGCTTCGACTGCATTCGGCTCGCCCATCGAGCGACGTGCTGTTATTGGACACGATGCTGTCGTTGGTTTCCCGGAGACAGTTCCTTCAACCACTGCTGGGCAATTGTACCAGAAGTATAAGCCTTACCTCAAGGTCTTCAATGGATGCGTGCCCTTCCCTGCCGTTGATAGACAAGGCAACACTGGGTATGTGTTATTTCAATACCCACGCAAAAGAAAGAGACTGACAACGATTGTTAGTGGAGGGCTTGCTACCAGCGGCGCCTCTAACGGAGGCTGCAGTAGCAACACCGGCCAAGTCTATGCGCGAGGCAAGGCCTACAACGGTCGCTATGCCATCATGTATTCTTGGTACATGCCAAAGGATTCCCCTTCTTCAGGACTGGGACACCGCCACGACTGGGAGAGCGCTGTCATTTGGCTGTCTAGTGAGAGCACCAGTGCTACTGTCGTCGGTATGGCTGTCTCTGCCCACGGTGACTACGACACCAGGACCTCGGGCACTTTCTCTGGCAACAGTCCCTTGGTAGGATACAGTGCCACCTGGCCGACCAACCACCAGATGGTCTTTACCAACGAGAGAGGTGGACAGCAGCCCTTGATCGCCTGGGAGAGCCTTACCCCTGAGGCCCGCACGGCCTTGACCAACACCAACTTCGGCAGTGCCAACGTCCCTTTCAAGGATTCCAACTTTGACAATAACCTGGGTAAGGCATCTGTTTGAAGAGCGGCCCGATCTGCTAGTACATTGAGGTTATTAAGGCTACCTTTCCAAAATACCCGAGAGGGCGGTACATAGTTGTCGATTGAAGTATATATAGTGGTTATACAGGATGTTTCATCATCCATCAGAATCAGCCCACCCATTGCCAGCAGTACTCATGAACATCGTGCGCGAATGTAGGAAATATCACCAATGGTAAAGTAATGAAATGCTTGAAATTAAAGCACGTCATTTTCCAGTAGTTGTCTGTCCAATTATATTCCTCGGAACATAAGGCGAAAAAGAATAATGGCTCTACCAACGAGACTCTTCAGCTACGATGGACCACTAACGGATGAAGCATGTGGGCCAGAATTGTTTGAAACATTGGAACGCTCTGCGTGTTATGGAGTTCAGCTCAATTCAGGGTCCACCACCTAGAAATCTGGTGATGGCCTCCTCCGATTGAAGTTGCAATGTGGCGAGCAGATACACATAAATATCCCCAGCCAATCAATAGAGCACGCCCAGAGGTTGGCCAAGGATGTTATCAGTGCCTAAAGCTCAGGGTTGAGGCACTGTCGCTTGCTGCATGCCCCGCGCAGCGGATTGACATCATATTAGATTCCTTTACTTGGGGTTACTCTACACCGCGTTGGCAAATGTAGATGAATGTTTATACTACACATAAAGGTAAGCATCTTCTGCCATTCAATTCTTTCTTCCCTTTCAAGCAACCCACGATACTGATAAACTTCATTCACAGACTAACATCTCCCTGGCAATCAAGAACTACCTGAACCCTGGAACATTCTGTCATAACGACGCATTTAAATCGTCGAGTCCCCACGCCATAAAGACATCTATTCCACTTCACCTCCTGGACCGGAAGAAAAAGACGCAAAACTCACATTTGATCACATATCACATCGCCGAGAATAACATACGCCGTCACAAAGCACTACCAAAATGGGAACACCATTCATCAACTTCCTCGGGCCTAGTAAGCTTGAAGGATACATACGAGGCGCTTCTATAGAGGAGCAGCCACCCACGGTTACGCAGACCTTCCTAGACGCAATGGAAGTCCGCGAACAAGTCTTTGTGGAGGAACAGAATGTCCCTGCTGAGAACGAGTTCGACGCCGATGATTCGCGTTCATGTCACTGGGTTGTCTACGCCAGCGTGAACAAGACCGAGGCTGACGAGGTCCGCGATGAAGAGGGAAACGTTCTGCAACCCCGGAGAAGCTCGACACGTTCGACGCCCATTGGAACTATACGACTCGTACCCTTCCCTCATGAACCACACCCAAAAGCCGGCGGGAGGTACTGGAATGGCGTTCTTGAAGGCGAGAGTGAGAACGCCAACAACACTCAGACAGTAGAAACAAGTCATTCGACCAAGTCTTACATCACCGACCGAGCCACCTCACTTCACGATGGGCAGGAGCCTTACGTGAAGTTGGGTCGCCTGGCAGTCATTCAGGAGTTTCGAGGGCACCGCATCGCTGGACTGCTCATCAGCACCGTCATTGGGTGGCTTAAAGCAAACCCGTCATACTTTGACCCCAGCATCAAGGAATATGGCCTTGAACAGCTGAATGCAACTACTGAGAAGGAAATTCCCCAATGGTTAGGACTTGTATGCGTCCATGCACAGAAGCAGGTTGTGGATTATTGGAAGAAATGGGGCTTTGAGGTGGATGAGGGTATGGGTACTTGGTGGGAAGAGGGCATACCCCATGTTGGTATGTTTTTGCGCTTGGAAATTGGAGAGAAGCCAATTCTGCTTTGATTAGATATGATACCCCTTGTTCTTTTGAGTACCAGGTTTGCAACAACCATCCATAAAATTGACGGGGAGCACACAGGGGTTGATGAGGATATTATATAGATAGTTAGATAGGAAACCTATTGAGTCCGAGGATACACGCAACTGTGAACACGGGCAAACGATAGTGTGTACTTTAACTTGAAATTCATTCAACTCTCAGGGAGCCCGACTTTTTTTTTTATTGAATCTAGAGCCACCTAAGAAAATCCATAGCCGCGTTCCCAGACCCGATGAACGCAAAATGCAATTCTGAAAGATGCCGGAACCACGCCAAAGCCAACCCTTCCAGTCATGATACCACCGTTGCACCTTTTATCGGTTGCTCTTGGCCACACGCTCCAACTCGTCCTTCTTCTTGATAGCGTAAGAGTTGCTGGAACCCTTGGCAGCGTTGATCAGCTCCTCAGCAAGGCACTCAGCAATCGACTTGACGTTGCGGAAAGAGGCCTCGCGGGCACCAGTGGTGAGGAGGGAGATGGCCTGGTTGACTCGGCGGAGGGGAGAGACATCAACGGCTTGTCGTCGGACGGTACCGGCGGAACCAATTCGGGTAGAGTCTTCGCGGGGACCGCAGTTGACAATGGCGTCGACGGCGACCTGGATGGGGTTCTGGTCGGTCATGAGGTGGATCTGGTCCTGAGTTAGCAACCTGTAATAGCAAAAAAAAATAAAAAATTCCGTTCTCCTGCCCCTCGTGGGGTCTTCGGGTAAAACGTACGATCTCGAAGGCGTGGGCGACAATTCGGACGGCCATGAGCTTCTTTCCGTTGTTGCGGCCGTGGTGCATGAGAGAGTTGGTCAATCGCTCAATGATGGGGCAGTTGGCCTTGCGGAATCGCTTGGTGGCATATCGGCCAGCGGTGTGGGTGACGTAGACGGGGTTTCGCAGGGAAATGTAGTCACTATCGCGGGAGATCCATCAGCAACTGGTCGCGTACACAAGTGAAGATTTTTGGAGATGTTCTCTCGCGAGACAAAACGTACGTCAGGGAGATGTCGCGGACCTCGACATCGTAGTCCCACTTGTTGAAGAGCTTGACATTGCCAACCTCCTTGACAACGTCCTTGGGGAGCACCTCGTAGAGGGCGGAGTTCTCGACCTCGATCTCGCCGGCGTCAGACATGTTTGCTGTTGCAGTCGTGGGTTCCGGGACTTGACGACGGGCTGCGGTTAGTAGGATGTCGAGATGGGAGATTTCGTGAGGTTGAACTTGGTGGGCTTGAAAGACAGAGCCAATTTTTGGTAAAGGGTCCACCGGCGAATCAGGGCACGCCAAAGGAGGAGATGCGGCCCCACCTCACAATTTTTAGGGCTCGGCTGCCCTGGATCAACCGGGCAGGCGAACTTGGCCGTGTGTGAGGCAAGCTGGGAGTTCTTAGGAACCGCAATCACCAACCACTCACTTCCTGTCTTCCACACTCCCCGTCGACGACAGAACACATCAGACAAAATGGTAAGTCTTTGGAGATGCCCTCTCTTGGAGGCAGCGAAGTTTGTGTTGAAGAATGTCTGACTGACCTCGACATCAGGCCCCCGCCGCAGGAGGAAAGAAGCAGAAGAAGAAGTGGTCCAAGGGCAAGGTCAAGGACAAGGCCCAGCACGCCGTCGTCCTCGACAAGACCACCTCTGAGAAGCTCTACAAAGATGTGCAGTCTTACCGTCTCGTCACCATCGCTACCCTCGTCGACCGAATGAAGATCAACGGTTCTCTGGCACGACAGTGCCTTGCCGACCTCGAGGAGAAGGGCATCATCAAGCCTGTGATCACACACAGCAAGATGAAGATTTACAGTATGGCCGCCTCTTCCTCCACGAATCATGCGCCTCGAAGTGCGCTCTCTCTCTCTCGAACAAACTGCTAACTTTGACTTCTAGCCCGTGCCGTCGGTGGTTCTGACTAAATGCAATAAACGAAAAAGATTGAGTCTCACGATTGTGCGTCTGGGTGGCCTGGACGATAGACAGGCCACATGGTCGGAGGGTGTTGCAAGGCGAAAATTTAGCCTGGTTTAGGACGCTTTTCATGCTCGGTATAGCATTGGGACGGAATCGCTTAGCATAAATGGCAACGGAATAAAAGATCTTCGAAACGACCAACACCATGTTCCCCTTGCTCCCTCTTGTGATGTACCATGAGTACGACTCAAAGCTGTACTGCGGCACGAGAAGCCAGCGTCAGACTCGGAATATGGTCCATCAGGGCTTCCAATAATGGACTGTCGAAGGTAGACCATACGTGCTGTAATAGCGTCAATAACTAGGTACTCAAGCGACTAGATGCACTTCGTTACGTTGTGCTGTTGCCCCTCGAACTGATGCCCGCACATATTATGTCTATCCAGTCTGCTTCTGGGTTTGATACCTGTCACGGAGGGATTCACCCGAATATCCGATTCCGCTTGGTCTACGAAGACTCGGTCTCCTATGATGGACTTCCATTGGTGGTGAGTTTCAAGCAAATCAATCACGCCTGGTGCCCGAAGATATAGTGCTTGATCAAGGACATCAAGACCTCATCTATAACTCGGCGATGGAACGCTCTAGCTTCAACGAGAAGGAGAGGCGAATATGACAATGCTTCCTACAGGTTATTTTTACGCTCCTGGGCAAGTCAACTGCATTTTCATCCAACAGGCTGAGTTGCGTTGTGGTCTTGAACCAAGCTGAATCTTGTACTCTATCAGCCAGCCTGTAGAACTTCTGAGATGTGCTGCAATCGTAAGCTATCCGAACACCATGGTAGCCTAGAAATAATCTAAACAATTGAGGGGATCCAATTGTAATTGCTTATTATAATGCTTGAGCGCCGTAGTTATCGCAGCTCTTCACAAATATCCTCCGTCGCTAGTCGATTGTAGTAACATGAGTGCAGCTTCTAGACCCTGACGGAAATGCGTTCCATCTCAACAACGAAACAACGATTCTGCATATATCAGAAAGACATCTATGGCTATCAACATGGAAGCAGAAACGGTGATGTTGAGATGGGGGCTGTTAAACCCATGGTCACGTGCCAATTGTGGAAGTGAATAGGATTGTGCAAGATACTTGTCGTCAAGCCATTGGTGTCCAAAATGAAGTCCTTAAGGCGCGTTACACAGAGATCGAGTTCCTTTATTATACAAAGCGCCTGGGTGATGGGAGGGCAGTGTATCTTTAATACCGGTGAGGTAATTATTAGGTCTCATCTCGACTTGTCTTTTAGTTATTGAGATAGATGCGTGCCAAGATGCACTCGACTAGCCTGGACGGAATAGCCGCTCGGTCTACGGATTTACCACGCGGCGTCTATTTTTGATATCGGTTATCCGAGGGTGGATAGCGGACGGTAGGCCCGTGGTACTGGATGGCAAGGTACTACGTAGTAAGGCTAGGAAAGCCAGGATACCACTAGGAACAACGTCGATAATGATGAATTTGGTTGATTCCCTTTTTAGGTGCCACGATTCGTGAGATGGGAGACAGAGGAGCAGAAGTGCGTCTCTTCCCCTTTCTTTCTTTTCCTTTTCTTCTTTTCAGATAGGCCAATGTCGATAGGTCGTTCAATAGCGCATGCGAGATCGACGGTTGGTTGCAGGGTCCTGAGTGATTTGAGAGACTACAAAAGTATATCAATATAACTTTGGTCCTTGACCGGAGAGGCAATCATGAAGTTATCAACACTGAATCAGGAACTGCCTAATTTGCTATTTATGAACCCAATTGACTCGGGTTACGGGCGTCCCGACAGATAAGCTGGGAATAGACAAACAACCTTAACGGGAGAGCAGGGAGCAGGAAAAAATCTTATGGAGCCGATACGTATGGTCCCCATACCTAATGCAGAGCGATAAGCGGTTTCTTCGTACTGTGCTGGATATGTTAGATCAAAAGATACATACAAGCAACAATACGAAGTAACAGGAGGCGGTGGCGGACTGTAAGATTCGGCTCAGGGGCGAGAGGAGCTTTTCTTTGACGGGCGCCAGAGCACTCGAGAGCCAGAAGTTGGACTTACATGGCCGTCTTCCAGACTGCCCCTGACGGACGTTTTAGCTCGGCTGTCTCCCTTGTTGCTAGTTAGTGGGTGGATTCAAGGGGTCGAGATGGGGAGCAAAGCCATCAAGCGTTTGACCGGAACGCTGGAGATGAACGTTCAAATCAGAAATTCTGTATTACACCACATCCATTCTCGTTAATCTGGCATGCTGAATGCATTCGGAGTTTCAAGAAGAACAAATAGACGGCTATTCCGAGTGATTATTTTGACTAGGGTACTGATCTGAAGCACCTCGGTTGTTCGGATGATAGATGCTGCGCAGCAGGAACACAAAATTCAAGAAAGAGAAAAAAAAATCATTCTCAAACATCCAGACACCAATTGGACGGTTAGACTGAACTGGGGGCCAAACCGGGGGAGGCGAGGGAGATCCAATGCAGCGCAGCTCACCTTAACCTGCGCACTGTGCCAGGTGTGGCAGGCTTGATTTTGGCAGTGAACGGGAAGCCTGGAAGCCAGTCCAAGCGAATGAAGTGGATTGGAGAGCCAGGGGAGAGGTGGGTGAAAGGATGTCATGATGGGGGGGTCAGAGTCAAGAGTGCATCGTGATAGAGCAAAAAGACTGACGACATTTGATCTAGAGAGGTCAATTGCAGCAAATGATATTGAGGGTGACAGTGTCAATGGCTTGAGACATGACAGAATGAATTTTTACTAGGTACAGATGAGCATTTCATAAAATTCTTCTTTGATGCTATTGATATCCTCATTAGAAGAAAAAAAAAAAGAGCTTTTCCAGCAGCTATCATGGGTACTCTCCTCTGTGACAGTGCCAGCTCATCAGTAACCCGCACCCCCAAATTCCAACTGTACAGTACCCCATACAGTAAAAAGCAACCCCAAAGGCAGTGGCCGTAGCTGGACCCAAGACGGGTCTAGGTCTCGGCGCTCGACGAGGAATCGGGGGGAAACGGCATCTCATCTTGCAGCCGGGCAGCAAAGAAACCCAGGGTTGAGTGCAAGATTTTGTATTTTGTTCGGCGTGCCCCGCTTTTGCAGTTCACTGATTGCCACTGAGTGGCCACTTGTCCACCCCTGAGCCGGCGAGGCTGCGGCCTCAGGCTGCCAACCCGCGCTGTTGCCGTGGAGAGAGCGGCTTGGGCTTGGTTGGCTGGGGGTCCCAACTCCCTTTAGCGCGGGCCCGGAAAGATTCGCTCTTTCAGATCCGCAGCGCAGCAATTTTTTTCCCTCTCCCCCAAATACCTCTCACCCCCCGTCGGCGCAGATTTATTTTCTCTCGACTTCCTCCATTCTCACTTTCTTCCTTTCTTCATCTCCAAATCTCCCCTCAATCCTTTCTTCTTGTTCAAGGGAAAGACAACCGGCACAATGGCTACCACTGAGAAGCAGACCGTTTTGGGCATGCCCGTAAGTTATTTTTCTCATCTCCTCGATTTTCAGTCAAGTTCCGCTTGACCACGAAATGCCGCGGCTGTGAGAAGGACTGCTAGGTCAATCGGTGATTATTGAGCTCTATCAAATGGTCAATCGTCAGAGATCGATTATCTGACGGCCATCTTGATGATGCCCATGTTGCTTGACCAGGGAGCCACTTCACACATCGCAGGCAATTGACTTCAGCTGCTATGGATCTGATCAAACCTTGATGAGCAACAGCTAACGTGTCTCTTAGCCCTTCGTGGCCGACTTCCTGAGTATGTAACCGCCTTACGACTGCCTATGGTAACACTGGAATGAGCATATCTCTCTCCAGTTTAGCCTCGGCCAATAAACACCTCATCGTTCATGACAACTAACAATCCTCCCAGTGGGTGGTGTCTCCGCCGCCGTCTCGAAGACCGCCGCTGCTCCCATCGAGCGTGTCAAGCTCCTCATCCAGAACCAGGTTAGTAAATATCATGTATGGCATGTATTGGATATGAGGCACGTGCCTTGTCCTTCCAATATGATGCTTGCATTATAGCTGAACGCCATAACTAACCACCATAACAGGATGAGATGCTTAAGACCGGTCGTCTCGACCGCAAGTACGCTGGCATTGGTGACTGCTTCAAGCGCACCATGGCCGATGAGGGTCTCATGTCCCTCTGGCGAGGTAACACCGCCAACGTCATCCGATACTTCCCTACCCAGGCCCTGAACTTCGCTTTCCGCGACAAGTTCAAGAAGATGTTCGGTTACAAGAAGGACAAGGATGGCTACGCCCTGTGGATGGCTGGTAACCTGGCCTCCGGTGGTGCTGCTGGTGCCACCTCCCTCCTCTTCGTCTACTCCCTCGACTACGCCCGTACTCGTCTTGCCAACGATGCCAAGAACGCCAAGCACGGTGGTGACCGTCAGTTCAACGGTCTCGTCGACGTCTACAAGAAGACCCTCGCCTCTGACGGTATTGCCGGTCTCTACCGTGGTTTCATGCCCTCCGTTGCTGGTATCGTTGTCTACCGTGGTCTCTACTTCGGAATGTACGACTCCATCAAGCCTGTTGTCCTCACCGGTCCCCTTGCCAACAACTTCCTTGCCTCTTTCGCCCTTGGTTGGATCGTCACCACTGGTGCCGGTATCGCCTCTTACCCTCTTGACACTATCCGACGACGCATGATGATGACCTCTGGTGAGGCCGTCAAGTACAAGAACACCATGGACGCTGCCCGCCAGATTGTCGCCAAGGAGGGTGTCAGGTCTCTCTTCAAGGGTGCTGGTGCCAACATTCTCCGTGGTGTTGCCGGTGCTGGTGTCCTCTCCATCTACGATCAGCTCCAGGTCCTCCTCTTCGGCAAGGCCTTCAAATAAGCGCTTTGTATAACATACCCTGTATAGACTGAGTGTGTGGGGGAAAGTGATTCGGGGAGAATCTTAATCTGCGAGTTTAACATGGTGTCCGCTGGTTAAAACTAAAAGGCGAGATGGAAGTGCAGACTGAGGGAAGTTGTCGCAGATACCCGACGTGGTGCTCTGGAACAGCAGCCCTTTGCGGGTTAGAGTGGCATAGGCACGGCGTCTTTTTCTCATCTTGCTTTGCCTTCCGTTCTAGGCCGCTGTAATTTATACACCAATGCAATGCAATTTCCCTTTACTGTATATCATTGTTCTGTGATTGTTTTGATTTTTAATGCTTTGACATCCCTAAACATGACCATGACTTTTTGTCTTGGTGGCATGAAGCCGTATAGAAAAAAGTTGTGGGGCTTGTGATGACTAAGCCATGATTGTCAACCGCGGAAGCTTGGCGCGTTTACTGGAGTGATGCTTAACCACTGGTACTAGCTAAGACAGCTTTCTGCTACGATAATTATTCACGAATTCCCCTCTCGAACCCATCGAGATGCCCCCAAAGCAGACATCAGGTACCGGCCGCGGCCGTCCCAAAGGTGCGACCAAGAAAGCCGCCAAAGCGTCAGAACCAGAACCTGAGCCGCAGTCGAGCAACCCATTTGAGCTCTCTGATAACGACAATGATCGCGCTGGGCCCTCGACGCGGGAGGTGCAAGTTGTAGATGATGAGGATGAGCCCGACAAGACGATTCCGCCAGAGCTGCTGACGCGGCTGCTGCACGAGTTCTTCGCCAAGGACGCGACGCGGATATCTAGAGATGCCAACGCTGCAGTGGGCAAGTACTTTGACGTGTTTGTGAGGGAGGCGATTGCACGAGCGGCTGTAGAGAAGGATGGGGGGTTCCTTGAGGTTGAGGACCTGGAGAAGGTTTCGCCGCAGCTGTTGCTGGATCTTTGAGCTGAAGCGGAACGAACCTAGGCTGTTCCTGTGGAGGAATTGGTTGGTTGACAGGTAGAGTAGGTGTTTGGAGTGAAATGTCTAGGGTCATGGGTGGTAACTGACGCTATACTCGTGTAGGCCTGCACAGGCGAGCAAGAAGTGGCTCTACGAGGGCCTGAAAGATATCAAACTATCATTCGTAACAGCATGATATGTTGTTGTTCCTCCAGGGTGTCCTCGAGAAATCTTTGGACGCTGACTTGGACTTTACCAACGAACGAGTGCAGAGCAGTCAATGCAACTAAGAAGCACAGCCAAGAAGCAATACGAGATTAGCGCCGGCTTGCTTTCTTGGGTTTTAGGAGACCACAACCTCCCATGAGCTGTATTCACCATGCCACTCTTCCGTAATAATGCGGCTAGACAATGGGTAGCATATCAGTTGTTGATGGCCGAACCTTCTTCTATAGGACATACACATCTTGGGTCTTATGCGAGAAACAGCTGGCATACACTTGGTCAGGGGCCGGACCTTGTCATCTATTGTACACTATGCCCAAAACCACAGGATGGTGGAAATTCAACAGTACGGCTCTTTGAGTGGTAAATGCTGGTGTCATGATCTGACAAGATGGTACTGGCCTCTGAAGGCATGGATTTTCAAAACACCGCGGTAACCGTGAATACTAGGGAGGCAGAGTACAACTATCATGATGGAAGAGGTTCTAAATGTCAACAAGAGCTCCCAGGGAGAATAAATAATGTGTATAATGTCGTGATTGCGCTCTGCTCTAGGTTAGACTCAAGGTGGTTTTTGATATAAATGATTTACCTAGCCCTTGAATTAAGAAGAGACACTTGAGTAGGAAGACATATATAATATATAACACACAACAGCGTTGCTTCTGTGAAATATCGTGATGGTCAGAGTCAAACTGGGTTGTTTCATACTCCAACGTCCCCTCAACCCCACGCTTCAGATCTGCAACCAGGACGAAACATGATTCGAAACCAACCAGCCATAGCAACATACTACGTAGTACATTAGCCGCTCTACCGCTCTCAGACCAAACGACATCCAACGTTTTTAATCGTATGGGAGAAATAAACACGGTTTCAAAATTGCAGACGACCGTTGCACCCCATATAATGACCAATTATAGCCACGAAACTGTACCCGTCTCACGGACTCGCGGATGAGGCACTTCCCGACGCAGATGAGCCCCTGGTCAGTGTGTTCTGACACGGTTGGGTCAAGAGCCGAGGCCAAAGGGTCTATAGTAAAGTGCCTAGAAATAACTATTTGCTGCGGTATAGATTTCTAATAATGCGCCTGCTAAGCGCCATGGGTACTTGGTCTGTAAAGACTCAGTCAAGTAACTTGTTATTCTTGATATGACAGATTCCAACAGAGTTATATGAAATCAATGTTATGAAAGAAGAAGATGATAGAAAAAATTCATAATTGCTCGCCTATCAGTTGATTTTTTGTGAATATCCGTTGTCACTTTGAAACACTCAAGTGCTTGGTCAATATCAGACTAAACTCGACATATAGCCTAGGTCAACCCCAAACCATAATGAAGCCCAGCCAAGAATAAACCACCACTTTTTTGTTTCACATCCTCACTCATCCAACAAAAACGTCCTGATAATGTCTCATGATACTCCTGGTCTGCGACTCTACCGACAAGCCGAGACGGATCTTCCAACATCCATCCTCCTGCGCCTCAGATGTATGAGCCTTGCGGTCCATGGTCATGGCGACTCAAGCCATGGAAGTTAAAGAAAGAAATCTGTTTAAATACTGCATCTCGTCCGTGTTCTTGTTTTGTTTCTTGATCATCTCTCATCTCATTCTTAATATCAACAGTCTGGTCCCTTCTTGGAAACATTTCCTTTGTCCTTGATTTCTTCTACTTTTTCCTTCATTTCCATTCTTACACGAGGCTAGTCCTTGACAGCGCCAGTCGCCTTTTACTCTCCGTCACATAAATATCTTGAATCCTCATTGAGAGCGTCTTTCCCTTTCCCTCTACCAAATACCCATATTCCCAACCTTCAGACACCATGCATTTCTCACAAGTCGTTGCTGTAGCCTTTGCGGGTGTTGCCCAGGGTACGTTTCTTACTTATAGCATCATCGAAGTACTCAACTAACAAGACCCCCAGCTGTCGACGTCCAAGTTGTCTCAGTAGGCAGAAACTCGGCCACAAACGCAACCGGCCTCAAGTTCTGGCCTGAAAAGATCACAGCTGAGCCAGGAAGCATGATCCAGTTCCAATTCTGGGCTGGTAACCACACAGTCACGCAGTCCACCTTCGACGACCCCTGTATCCCTATTGGCAACATCAACTCGAGCGTCGAGGGCATCTACTCTGGCTACCAGCCAGTTGAAGCCAGCATGGCCCAGGGCATGATCCCTACCTACACCATCACTGTCAAGGACGCGAAGCCTATCTGGCTCTACTGCAGCAAGGCTCAGCACTGTCAGGGTGGAATGTCGATGGTTATCAACGAGAAGTGAGTATCAAATGAGTAACTGTACAAACATGTTTACTAACTGTTCTCTAGCACATCTGCCAACTCTTCCAGATCCCTCGAAAACTACAGGACTCTTGCCAAAGACGCCACAGCATCGGAAGTCGTCCCAGAACAGGCTGGCGGTTCTTCAGGGGGTGGCGGCAACGGCAGTGACGATGATAGCTCAGACGACGACAGCTCAGACGACGACAGCTCAGATGACGACAGTTCTGGAGACGATAGCTCCGATGATGGTAGCTCCGACGGTGATAGCTCTGATGATGAACTCCCTGGCAACGGTACCTCTGATAGTACCCCAGTTGGAACCCCTGGAGCTACACCAACTAGCGCTGGAGACGAGGCCCCCGTTACAGCTGCTGCATCGGATCTCTCTGCCCCCATCTCGCTGCTACTAGCAGTTGGTGCTGCTGTTATGTGCGTCCTCTAAGTTAACTGAGGAGCTGTGTATGTGTAGAATGTCATTAGCGGTGGAGTAATAATGGGATATATGTACCAATTGCTGGAACGGTTGGAAGCCTCGGGATAGGCATAATCATATATGGTGTTTTAGGGTTTATCATGTGCAGTGTATCAAATTGTGCTTAGATGTAACAATACTTCGAAGGATTAGAGACCATTTTTTCTTTGGTCATCAAGTTTATTGCCCGAAGTTGCATGTTTTCTTGGTGATTATTTCTTAGAACAAACTCAATGCAAGCTAATTCAGAAAGTCTTACACATATAATACAACAAGTACTGTCCCTAACGAAGTTTACTGCTTCTCCTGAGGAATCTTTCTCTTCTTCCTGTTCCTCTGAGCCTGGGCACACAGCACCTTGGGCTTCTCCTTCTCCAGCCAGTTCTCCTCCCTAAGTACATATCCAACCTTGGTATACTTCTTGTTATTGGCGAAGAAGTCAACCCAGTGCTTAAGCGAGGCATGGGCCTTTTCCTTGGCCTGCTCCCGCTCCTTAATCTTGAGTTCAGCGAGCTCTTCGGGGGTCCAGTGGGAGTCAACTTCGGGGTCGTCGATGGGAAGGAAAGCCTCTTCATAGCCGCGGAGATCAGCGGTTTGGTCCTCGGCGAAGCAACCGGTCACGAAGCCGCGAGCAGCATCGGTAGCGGCAAAGTAGTTGTATGAGCCGCCAGGGCCGTACATGCGGCGGCCGTTGGAAACGTCGTAGATGGTGCCGTTGATGGCGAGGAGGATAGGTCTATCGGGATCGGTACCGTCGTGGAGCGAGAGTTCTTCCAAAGACATGTATACAGGGGGAGGCTGCAAGGAAGCATAGAGTCAGTATGGGCTCAACAATAGCTCTAGAGAGGGAACTCAACTGGTCCAAGTAACTTTTCCTTGTAGAATTTGGTGGTCATCCATTCAGGCTTGTCCTTTTGTCCCCACCAAAAGCTCTCTCCTCCGCTGATGACATAGCTGAGGCCCATGGATGCGAAGACGATGAAAGTGATGACGCGGAGGACGTCGAGATAGGGAGAGTAGCCATCCCAAGGGTCTTCTTGGTCGACCGCAGCAGAGGATCTCTTTTTGCTCTTGTTTGCCTTTTTGGTAGGAGTTGAAGGTTCAGACGATTCAGACTGCGAAACGTCTTTTTGCTGAGGTTTGCGCTGTCGTAGACTTGATTCTTGATCCATCTTGACAAGTTGCGACAATGTAACCGGCAATACTTAGCACAGCGGAAGACCAATACTAAACGCGAAGAAGAAGAAAAACAAGAAAATAGAATAAAAAAGGTTTATAGATTCCTTAAAAGGGGTGATGTTGTTAACAAGTGGCGTGTCCGTCACCTTGTTCCTTTGCCTTGGCTTGTCGTTGCAGTCGGAGCCGGAACCTTCAACTTTTCCATTAAAGTTAACTTGCAACGTTGGTCGGCTTTATCATGATCCTCACTCCACCGTCGCGGGGTCATCAGGAGTTGAGAGCTCTTGATTGGAGCCCTGAGACGTTGAACAGGCTATGACCACGCCTATGGGTGTAATATTTTAAGTAGGTTAGCAGGGGTTTGTTAATTGCTGGAATGAGGTCACCTGACAGCATCATCACCACAGCAACCAGAATAACTCGCCCTAATTAGGTAGCATCCACATAGAGCGGAATGTAAACATTCGATATTGTACCGCTTTATTCTGTTCTACCCTACTCTACCTACTCTACTTTGCCTTGCTACCAACGTTCGATCAACATTCAACTCCGTTTGTCTGCAGCCACAAACTTACTCCAAGATACATTCTGATATACCCTCATCAATCTATCTTCTCGCTTAAAACAATGGAACACCAAGACCCTGGCTCTCCAGGTGGACCCCTCCAAACTGTGTCGGCAGACCGAGTAAATCAACAACGGGACCGAGACTCTGCAACCTCCCACCTACGCAGCGGATCTCGCGATAGCACAGTTCACGATAAGATCAGCCAGTTCAACAATCTCAGCGTCACCATGCAATCGAAACAACTAGAACGCAAGACGGCCGACGCCGCCTTGAAGCGCGCCATGCTCGGCCGTGAGGAGGCCGAGACAGAGCTACGAAGATTCAGAGATGAAAACAAGTCTCTAAGAAAAGCCATCGACGAGGGTAAAGAGCGCGAGCGAAAGGTTGGAGAGCGTCTAGAGACCTTAATGGTAGGCATCCTCTATCAATTCGACAAATCATAACATACTGACCCTCTCTCAGGAGAACTATGGACGAGCCAAGGAGACACATGCACACACACAAGCCCTATGGGAAAAGGAGATACGCCGCGCACGAAAGGAGACATTCAAGACCCAATCATCAATCGTCAAGCTCCAAGAGGAACTAAAAGCAGCCCGCACCAGCGCAAAGATGAACGACGAAAACTTCAAGCGAGAGAAGGAGAGGAGCAAAGTCCGAGAGCAGGAGGCATTTGAGGCACGCTATCAAATCGTCGGCGTCCAGGAACAGCTCGACCAAGCCCTCGAGCGCATCAAACTCGTCGAACAGGAGCGTGACGCCTATAAGACGGCGGCCAAGAACGAGGAGGTTGCCAGAATCGCCGCCGAGGGTCGAATCCCTCTGCCGCAATCATCAGAAGTCGACGATGAGTTCTCTTCACCCAATAAGATGCGCGCATCTAAGGAGCCCCGTATGTCACTGTCGACATTGGACATTGTTTCCTCGGCAGCTAGTGAGGCCGAGATTGAGGAGTTGTCAATCCAGTTGCAGTGGGAGCGCCAGCGAGCAGACCGCGCCCATGAGATGATTGAGTTCCTACAGGCTGAATGTCATCTCGGCTGCTGCGCCTGCTCCAAGTCGAACCGTCGTACCAGTAACGAGGCACCTCGCCAGAAGCGACGAAGCTCTTTTGGTCTCGAAGGACCTAACGACAAGGTATTGAAGCTCGATAATGAAGCGATAGAAGCTGAAAGGCGTGCTTCGATCACACCCCGCATCCAAGAGCCTGAGCCTGAGGTCAAGGCTGAGGTCCAACCTGAACCAGAGCAAGAGGAGCAACCAGAGCAACTCTCTCATATGCCAAAGTCCAAGAAGGAGCCTCGTCGAAGCACCATCTTCTGCCCAAGAGAGGGTATCTTCCGAACAGTCTCTGAACAGGAAGCCGAGGTCATTGAGGCGCAGCGCAGGGTCGAGGAGGTCGAGGCCGCTAAACAAGAGGCTCAGCCTGAGGATGAGCGTGAGCGTGAGATTGTGCAAGAGGTTGAAGTCGAGAATGAGAAAGAAGCCGAAATTGCTGTTGGGGATCACAGCGATGGCGAGGACGAACCCCACTACCGGAGGTACGCTCGAACTCCTTCAGTTGATCCCCCAGCCTTTGCTATGCTGGCACAAGAGCGCATGTCTCTCGCTTCTCTGCTCAATGCCCCTCATGCTGAAGCTTTCACAGCTCCTCTCCCATCGATACCAACCATGCCTGATGTGGTTCGGCCTGATACTCTTGTCTCCCCTGAGACTCGACCTCACACTACGAATGCCTTTTACACTGTGACTACCACAACAACGGTTCCTATTCATGATGACAACGTCCCTCACAACTCATCTTTCAACGAACGTCTTCGTACACCCTCTCAAAACAGTACAGGTACAACATTTGACCTGTCCAACCCAGCTCTCACCCCTACTATGACCCGCGAGCAAGCTCTAGCAAAGATTCGTGAGCGTCGTGGCCGTGCCCGTTCTATGGCTCAAGGCACATTAACACCCAGTCGTAAAATGGTTGAGGGAGTTGAACGACGAGACATGAGTGCTCCCACGGGCAAGGTCACTGGCAAGGGAAGATGAATGCCAAGAAGATGAACTGAATGAGTTATGGACACGACGTGACGAATACCCATTTATTTCTCAACATTCACC
>JAJJWM010000141.1:0-25838 GCA_021655865.1 Fusarium guadeloupense
GAAGAGTATAGTGAGTGATTTTAATTGATTAAATGAATTGTAGTAATCTTATTATCTAGATAATAAAGGGTATATAGAAAAGTGTTACGCTCGCTTGTCTGTTACGCTCGCTTATCAAGCACGTTAAACTAATTATTGATATATATTGGTATTCCATTATTAGCAATATATCAGCCATAAAGATAGATTTCTATCTTCGATTATAAGAAACTCAGTAGAAGAACAGCTTTTATACATCTCTTGAGGTTAGACGGCAAATTTATCGACGAAGCGGCTTCTGCGGACAAACTCATGGACGAATTTGGTGTCTCCGTTATACCAGGTGGCTCAGGTTTCAGCGAGGCCGGAGTAGCTGACTACAAGGGATATCTACCTCTCAATTTGGCTTAACAGGTTTAAACCGTGACTGAAAGTCTCAGGATTATTGAGTTGGCTATCCAGGATTTAAAGATCTTTAGAACATCAACTATCTAGCTGTATCAAACGAATGGCAGAACAACATGACTCGCGTAACCCTGGCCACAGTAAACGTGATGCTTTCCCTTATTATCCAGATGCTCAAGGCTTCCAAAGTTGCTGACTCCGAGATTGCGTCCGCATACAACCGCCCGAATTGACTCTCCCGCCTCATACTCGATTCCCATAGCCCATATACCAATGTCAAGTCTGACAATATCTCCAGGCTTGACTTTTTGAAGCTTCTCGTGGGGATGGAATGGCCAATGTGGGTGCATACTCTTGCTCTCGTCAATCTCACGATGAGATACTCTGAGAATACCCAGTGGCCCACGATATACTACTACTTCTGTCTTTTCCTCCGGCTTCATCTCTTCAAACGATGCCGGTGGTATGGTCTTCCATGGGATGTTGAGATTGAGCATGACGTCTCCATTCGCATTTAGCTTTTCGAGTAGAACGTAGACATCCATGTCATCATGGTCAGGACAAGACATGTATAGCACAGCCTTGGGAAGACCGACTAATCTTGTCGTTTGATCGAATCGGTAAGTGAATCCAACGCGATCATCTGTTTCGGAGTCATAACTAAGAGAAGCCGACTCAGTTGGCTTATCTAAAGAAAGATGGCCATCCACTGTGAAAAAGAGTTTCTTGTAATCTGTTCTTGGAATCGGAAAATTTTCCTCGACGAT
The DNA here is from genome assembly GCA_021655865.1 of Fusarium guadeloupense. Classification (NCBI taxonomy): domain Eukaryota; kingdom Fungi; phylum Ascomycota; class Sordariomycetes; order Hypocreales; family Nectriaceae; genus Fusarium; species Fusarium guadeloupense. The sequence continues at coordinate 1,152 of JAJJWM010000141.1, forward strand.
ATTTTCGTATGACTGCGGCTCCTTTGTACCAAACCGCAGCACAGCCATGCGCACTTGTGGTGTGTTATCCCAGCCGTTGGCTTTGCCCTTCAAAAAATAGTCAAAGAAGTCCAGCAGCTCCTCTTTTGCTTGCTCATTTCCCCAAATGTCATACCATTCTTGCCAAGGGTGAAATCGAAGCCATTTCTGAGGTGTATCGACTTCGAGCCAGGCTCGGATTGCGCCCATGCCGTGCATCGTGTTAGTCCAAGTGCCCGTGATGTATGTGGGGATGTTGATTTTTTTCATGTCTGGGCGCTTGTCGTTCCACCAAGGATTGGCGAGAGGATGCTCCTTGAACATCTGTCGAAAGCTCTCAATGCCGTTATGGCCTTGTAGCATGTACTTGATGATGAGTTTGTCAAAGAGATCACCAGCGTAAATGCCACCGCGAGCAAATTGTTCACGATATAAGTCACCACAGCCCTCCCAAGGAGCAATGGCCTTGAGACTCGGGGGTTGTAAAGCCGCGATAAACCATTGGACAATAGCGAGATGCGAATTTCCAGCTAGGCCAACAGAACCGTTACACCACGGAAGTTTAGCGATGCTTTCAATAGTATCATAACCATCTTCGGCTTCTTGAGTACCCATAATGACCATCGTGCCTTCGCTATCGCCTGACCCACGAGAGTCAACGTTGACGATAGCGTAACCGCGCGGCACCCAATCAGCTGGGTCAGGTGCCTCAAACTTCTCAACGCCAGAGAGAGTGTTAGAGGGTATACCCAGGTTCCATGGCACCATAAGGTCTAGGGACATGAGTCCATTGAACTTTTTGCCGAAGGGTGACCAGCAGATAATTGCTGGTACAGGTTCATCGCTGTGGGGTGGTCGATAAACGTCGGCGTAGAGTGTGATTCCATCACGCATCTTGAAAGCGACATCATGCTCAACGAGAACATCAGAGGGCAAAGGTCGAGCTTGAGGATGATCAAATTTCCAACCAGCTGGAAGGACTTCGGACTGCGGGTTCAATCCGACATACCCTCCTTGGCCAACTTTAGGAGGGTTGATGTATTCAGTGGGTACTGTGAAGGGGAGTTCAGGTAGAGGCATGGTGATTGGAATGACAAGGATATAATTGGTGAATCTGTAACAAACTCAACTTTTCTCAGTATAACCCAAGCTATTCATAGTCTATGCCCGGAACACCTACACAGGCAATGTCCCAGATGCCGAGGTTGCCAACCAGCGGCTCATCGGCCCCACCCAGTTTTTTTGGACCGGCTCGGCATCGGAGTCTCAGGCTGAAGATGCCGGGACTCCGAGCCGAAGCGACATCTCAACTCGGAATCAATCATTGGCTGAACCGTCTCTTGCGGCAAACAATTGTGTTAATAGAATGGAGGATAAGTAGACCAGCTTGAGCTTGCTCAAAGACCCATCTCTGCAAACAACTCAATACCAAGAAACAAACACAATATCTGACATCTTTACTTCATCTCACACCAACATCTTTTTCTCATTCAGAATCCAGCTTATCATCTTTCAACTATCACAATCCATCAATCAGAATGGTCGCCAACACTGAGCCCGCTGGATGCCAGGCCAGCTCTGCACTGATGTTTGCCGACCCCACAGTCCACAAGACCCTTCAAGCTAAGCCTTCGGGACAGCATAAGTTGTTTGCGGAGCCTGGTGTTACCTACGGTGACTGGCGCGATGACCTAGTCCGGGATGGGTTCGCTATCGTCAAGGGTGCAGTTCCCCGAGAGAGGGCTGAGCAGTATGGCAATGAGATTCTCACTTATCTTGAGACTTTGTAAGTATCATGCGGACGTCGTGGATGCCATTACCCACTAACACACCTGTAGCAACGGTGGCATGGGTTTCAAGCGCGACGACCCTAGCACTATCAAGGCTGAAAACCTGCCCGTCATCACCGAAAAGGGCATGATCCTTGGCTACGGTATTGCTCACGAGTCTTTCACTTGGGCTATTCGCCAAGAGCCTGGAGTCATCGAGGCTTTTGAACGTGTCTACGATACCAAAGACTTGATCGTTTCCTTTGATGCAATCAACACTAGCTTCCCAGGACGCAAAGACGTCAAAGTCAACAAGCCTTGGCCTCACCAAGACCAAGACCCCGAGAAGCCTGGTTTCCGATGTCTGCAGGGTCTCGTCAACATCCTGCCCAACGGTGACCAGGATGGCGGCCTCATCGTTTGCAAGGGCGCACACCTTCTCAGCGAGGAGTTTCATAAGGATTTCAAGAATGAGGAGAACAAGATTTGGGCATGGACCAAGGAGTGGTACGGCTTTACGGAACAGGGACCTGAGTGGCTGAAGCAGAAGGGCTGTGAATGGATCAAGATCAACGCCGAACCTGGTGATCTTCTTGTCTGGGACAGTCGTACGCCCCATTACAACGTCAGTCCTGAGGGAACCTCGCCACGCTTCTGCGCTTATACTTGCTACATGCCAGCAGCCGATGCGACACAGGAGGATTTGATCAGAAAGAAGGGCGCATTTGAGAACCTGCAGAGCACAACTCACTGGCCCAATGCTATGCATGTCGGAGGTATCCCCATTCTTCGCGACGGAAAACCTTGTCCCTATAACACTGGCAAGCCGAGGGAGGCACCCAAGCTTACAAACAGGGGATTTGAGTTGACTGGAATCCCTTATATTGTGGCTTAAAGCCAGTCTTTCTTTGTAGTTGTTTGGTGAGAAGAATATTGAGAATCACGCATCATGGACCCGGGTATGGTTGGTTACGTGGTGCTAGTACTTAGCATAGGTAGAACTAATAAAAAACAATTAAAATTTTCCTTGCATAAATTAAGATGTCTAGGCCATAACGTGTCTCGAATTTCATGTGCGACACTTGCTGCATATCTTGCCGTGATTTATATTGATGGTGTAAGTGGTGTCACCGCTGGGTGCCATAACGTCAGCTTTTTTTTCCCTCCAAGTGAAAGATAGCTGGGTTCTCAGCCTTATCCTGATGATTTCTGAGGAAGAATGCCTTACTTTCAAAGGATAAACAAGGCAAATCCTCGCTATCACACGATTTACATTCGACCCTTCTTTTCCCACTTTCAACCAAGTCACCGTCTATCCTCTTCAACATGTTGCTACTTTCTACTTTGGAAAGACATTCTTCACTCGACATATTATCTGCAGAGATTCTTATTGCACTTTTACGTCTGTTCCTTTAGTCGTTGGCCTCTGTTCTGAATGGAGATTTCAACGAGACACGGATAGTATCATACAGCTCCGCAGGCTCGCTGCCCTACCTTGACGCCGTTGAAAGAGTCAATGAGGATCTATCCAGCAGTTACGAGGTTACTTGAGAGATATATCCTAGAGTCTGGATCAGCATTGCCCGATGGTGGCTTCGTGCCTCCTGGTGCAGCCGTAGGGTTGAATCCCTACACAACGGCCGCAACAAGAGGTCGGGGGTCAAGACTCTGACGCGTTTCGCCCTGAACGTTGAATCCAAGCCGAAGGGGAATACATAGACACGTATCGAGGGCGGATGCGGAAAGCGAATGCAGCTGATTTCACTTCCGGTGGCGGGTCCCGCATTTGCATTGGTAAATAATCGCCTTTCTTAAGGTTTATAAGGTTGTAGTGACTTTGATGTCGCGATACGAGATACGGCTTGCAGATCTCAACATTAAGACGAAGGCCGTCGGGGGTTGGTTTCCGATCCAATCAGGTCTGGTGGTCAAGATGCAGAAGAGGCCATAAGCTCGAGGGATATGAAGCAGTCGCGTGGATCACAGAGGGGGATTACAACAGGCGGGTCTCAAGCATGGCAATTGATCATCCTTGTAGCTCTTCATGGACTACTTAGACTAGAGATCAATATTCGTTCCTCCATCTGCGGGGTACATGGCAGCCTCATTCTCAAGTCTCTGCAATAGGTTTTCAAAGTCTGCCCAATCGCAGCCAATTTCGTCTGGCAATATGGGTACAGTGAATGGCTGACCCGAGAATGGAACAAGTATTCCCCCATCCATCGTCAACTCGGCAGGATTCAACATCGAAGAGTCCGATGGTCCTACTGGCTGCTCAAAAGCGGGGTTATCTACTTGTTGCTGTGGTAAAGGTGTCGCGTTTCGTACAGGTATGTTTGCATCTGTGCTAGTAGCAGAGACGTGCTGTTCACTCTCTCCAGTGGTTAAGCCAGGCCTCATTGCCTCTTGAACCACCCGAATGAGTCCACTCAAGACAGTATTTAAACGCTCCTCTTCATCAAGTCCGACACAGTAGCAACGGACTAGATCGGCTGCTGTCACCAGAAGCTGGTCTGATCAGTAAGGTAGTCTGCATCATCATCCGGATTGAACTCACACTTTGATCGATCTTGGAGATACGTGAATATGGCTGCTTCAGAATATGGACAGCCAAGACATAAATTGCATGCAGCAGTGGAAAGTAAGCAGGTGCAAATAGATGCGGCGTTGAGTCGTCGCTATCGGCGAGGAGATGGATGATCTTTCTCGCAGAGTTGGCCACCATGGATTGGCCATTGCGAATGGAGTATTCCCACGGAGTATCCTTTGCGATAATTTCGACGGCCTTGTGGAGGGCGTCCTTGCTAATGAGAAGCGAGTTGCGGCTGAGCATGATGATACTGCCAATTGGTTAGCTTGACTTTGGATACCCTCAATCATATACTTGGGCTTACGCGTTGTGATAATGGAGAGAGATAAACGACGATAGAGCCTGGTCTTCAGGCACACGCATAAAATCTGATGTAGGTCTATGAATGCTGTCAGCTTATAGATAAAGAAGCCTCAAGTCTGGTAAAAACATACCTCACACCAGCAGGGAGACTGTTGGCCCAGTTCGATAACATCAGAAACGACTCCCCAGTTGCATTCACCTTGTCCTTAATCGCTGCCTCGATTGTTCTTCTACTGGCTCTATCCTCAAGCTGCCGCGCCTTGGCACATCGGTGACTGATTCTGCTGAAGACTTTGGCCATCGACAAAACGAGATGCTGCGGCTCTGGATTCTCTAACTTGAAAGCTTCGAGGTCAAGGGTGTCGTATGCCTCGTCAGAAATACTTGAAACGTAGCCGAGCTGGAAGGAAAAAAGCTTCTCGTAGCTGTAGAGAGCCCACCATGCGGGGCTCAAAGCCTCGATATCCAACGAGCTAGGGTTCTTTCTTTGGCCTTTTCCTGGTCTGTTAAGGCCAAGAGAATGGGCGATTGATAGGCAGATCCCCAGAGTTGTCCAGGCCGGGGTAATTTCGTCATTCAATTTGAGGCATACCGAGAACAAAAACAGGACCTCTATTGTTTCGAATGATGCATTTCCGATCAGATGGCCTAAAGCATTACGTACCAGAGACAACGCTTCTGTCATATAGGTCTTTCGCTCGGCATGCTGGAGAATGCAACCGCCCATCGCTAAAAGCAAGCATGTTCTCAAAGTTGTGACGTTGATAGAATGTGGCGTCGAATAGCCTGGGTGTGATGGATAAGATTGCAATGCCTCAGCTCGAGCTTGATCTAAACGCACAACTGGGTAGAATGTGTGGATCTCTCGCTCATATGCATCGAAAAGATCCTTTAGAATCCAGCTTTCTGGTGCGGGGGGTATAGTGTTCTGACGCTGGGGCTGAGGAAAGCTTGACTGCGGGTTGAGAGTTGATGGAGGATATGCGCCAAAGTGGTAGGGAACATTGAGCCGGAAGCATGACAAGTCGAGCCACTCTGTCAATACTTGGAATGAAGTAGTCCCTGTGCTGTGACGCCAGATAGGTAAAGGATTGTTAATTGTGTCTGTGTTGGACGAGTCTCTACTCTGCGACTGTCGCGGACTCTGTGATCGTGCGCGAATGGGACCAGCAGCCACAGATATTGTACGTGGCTCCTGCGCGATTGACTGTCTTCTGCCCGGACCATCTTCACTGACCGATTGTAGCCCGTACTCAGATGGACTTGCAGATTCCACGGACAAGCCATCGGTAGATTTGCCAGCTTCGCGCCGCTTGATCAATTTGCCGGGCCTTCGCCTGTCTTCGGTAACACAGGCGACCCCTGCTACAATGCAGGCTTGGCAGGAAGGTTGCTGCTCGTCACAGCGAGTTTTACGACTCCGACAGTAGTTGCAGGCAAAATTGAGTCGCCGCCTTTTGCTAGACTCCTTGCTTCTGGCGGTGCCGGGACCTCCGCCTGGGCTATCCTCGGTATCCATGGGGGACGGCATGGGGCCGAATCGTGGGGATGGTTTGCGGAGGATAGATCAAGATAATGTGATTGGATCGATGAGATGCCGGTAAATGACAGCAGGTTCCGGGGACAAGGGTTGAGATTGATGGAATCGGTATCGAGAGTAATGGTATGGGCTTTTCTTGGTGAGATACCGAGCCGATCGGAGGACGAAGACACGCCTATTTTATTATGGAAAGCGACAAACTTTCAGTCTTCCCCGCATACTATCCCCTCGGAGACTCGGCTCCACCCCCGCAAGCCTCTGATCTCAATAATACTTACTAGGGTTATCGTGTAAGCACCAATCGGAGTCACCCTGTTAGACATCCACGCTATTGAACTAAGGTGAATTAACGTTAGCAGCAGCTCCTCAATCTTTATCGACCCCGACCCGAGACGATGCTAGATTTTCTGAGCGTGGCGATTGATATAAACCTCATCTCGTCGCCAATTGAGCGATATGCAAATCCATTCACCCAACAGCACCAATTGACAAGGTGCAAATATGGCTGAGCGACGAGGTTCGATTGATATGAAACCCGATATTGATGCTGTTGAGAATGTCGTCAAGGATCCCCATCACGAACCTCACAACGCATCTGGTACCGTCAACTTGTACCAAGATGGAACAGTGGTCTTAGTCCCAACACCGAGCCCTGATCCCAAAGGTATGCTGCAAGTCTTATTTTCACACTCAGTTATCAATTGTCACTGACTCGAATGTGACTAGATCCCCTCAACCTGCCTGTTTGGCGCAAGTACATGATCATTCTGCTTGTTGGTTTATACTCCGGCATCTCAGTCCTCGGCACTTCTGGCCTCGGAGCTGTAACCCCCGAGCTCTACAAGACCTACCACAATGATGACCCCAAACGCATCACCGATTTACTAACCTACCCCACACTTTTCATGGGTATTGGCAACCTCCTTTCCATGCCATTGGCCAATGCCATTGGTCGTCGACCCATATTCCTTTTCTCTCTTCTGCTCCTAGTGGTATCTGGCATCTGGTGTGCCTGTTCAACCTCACTCTCAAGTCACATCGCTGGTCGCAACATCTTCAGTCTGGCTGCTGGACAGAGCGAAGCGCTAGCTCCCTTGATTGTTCAGGAAGTCCATTTTCTTCACCAACACGGCGTGAAGCTATCTTATTTCGTTGGAGTGCAAAGCACCGTTACGGCTGCTCTCTTTACCGCCACTACGTACATCGTCCCATCTATCGGTTTGACGTGGTGGTACGGTATCATGACCATAATCAATGGCGTTACTCTGATCCTGTCCTTCTTCTTTTTGACCGAGACTCGCTTTGACCGTCCTGAAGACGCGACTGGTAAGTATTCAAAATGCCGTTATCGAATCACATATTAATAATGGGACAGAGGGCGCGGTTCATCTCAAGCTGGACAAGAACGGCAATATAGCTCGCGAGGGCATCGACGAGGTACTATATCAAGTTACCACACGCCAAGGCGCCGTACTTCAGCCCGAGAAGTTTGGCGAGAGGACTTGGCGAAACGATCTTCAGCTTTTCCACGGAAAAGCTGATTGGAAGAGCCTTGTTTCCTTCTACAAAGACGTCGCTCAGTCCCTCATCCTGCCACCTATCTTCTGGATGTTCATTCTCAACGGCGCGTTCTTGGGTCTTTACATTTATCAAGCCTCGACATTTGCAGTGATCCTGGTTCAGCCACCATATAGCTTCAATGCCGAGCTTCTTGGCTATGTGCAGCTTGTCCAGATTATTGATTGTCTCATTGCTGTTCCACTTCTTGGATACGGCTCCGACTTTATCTGCAAGTTTATGAGTCGCCGACGCAAAGGTGTTTTCGAGGTAAATTATTTCATACAAACACTTTCAGCTCAGGACTGACATTACATAGCCTGAGTACCGACTTCTAGTGCTGATTATCCCGGCTGCTGCGGCCATCATCTCGGCCATCTTTTACGGCCGCGCGGGTGCTTCACCTGATTCTTATCACTGGATAGCCATCGTTGCTACTTACCACCTTAGCTTCTTTGCTTTTCTTGGCGCGAACTTGGTTGGCATCACCTTTGTCATGGACAGTTACCCCAATAAGTCTGGACCTCTACTTCTCGTCGTCTGCGCTGGTCGGGGCTTCGTGTCGTTCGGCTTGAGCTATGCAACCGTGCCATCGATCGAGTCTCTTGGATATGATGGTGCTATGAATATCCTTGCCATAATTTGCGGTGTTTTGAGCGGCTTGGGAATTGTGATGTACTTCATTGGAAAGAGAGTCCGTGAGTGGGCGCGACGACACATCTGGCCAAAGCATCACGAGGAATAAGCTCAGGTTCAAGTAGTTGTCAAGTTAGATAACAGACTGTACGGTAAGGCAAAGCCTTCGCAAATCTAAGCCAATAGTAACTTCATTGCCGTATTTCCTATACGAGAGAGTGCGGTTCTGCGGCTGGAGTCGGTTCAACCTTTTCCCTCCTAAATACTCAATACGGAACTTTCTTACTACCTAATTAGGAAATACCACCACAACAACCAGCAGGCGATAAGGTGAATAGTTGACCTGTGTGAAATTACCAAATTAAGCAAAATAGCACATCAAGATACGTGCGATTGCGAGGCAGCATATGTTAAGGTATATATCCATTCCCTTGTACCGCTCCACACAGAACCCATGCCAACCATTGTTCTAGATATCATCTATACGGCCCAAGCTCAAATAACACCTCGTCCGTCTACTGCAAGGCCTCGATATGCCACATGCTTCCATTCCCGCCCAAGAGGTGATAGAGCACGGCCCCAGGGGCGAGCTAAAGGGTCGTTTCCAAGCATCCCATCCTGGCTCTTACGCTGTTGCCGATGCCTGGAAAAGAGAGCCTCTTTTGAGCAATCCAAATTAAATCTCACTTACTACTACTACATACTAAGTTATATATTCAACTTAAATATTATACTTATAATACTCTCTATACCTAACATTATAGTATATCTATGCGTTACAATTAGGTTCTAAAATAATAGAAACTATTGAATCTAAAGGAAGAGATTATAGTTTAATATACTCTTAACGTAAATTTATAAAGATTTTTTCTCTGACTATACAGCATTAAGGAAATAGTATATTAATTACTTTCTAACTATCATATATTATTAATTAGTAAGCACTAAGCTATTAATTTTATTCAATAATAACTAGACCTTAGGATATATTTTTAATATGGATATAACTATTAAAGAGCTACTAAGGCTTACTTGAAGGCTTGATAAGTTTAGTTATGATATAGTGAATTAGTTACAGGAGACATACACTAAGTAGCGTAGTGTGCTATTTGTTTCAGTTATTAGAGATATATTCAAAGATCTAATACTACTCTTGTTATCCACTCCCTTAACCATCAAAGACTTTGATAGTAAGCCAAGTTGTCACTTTTTTCGGCTCGTATATTATGGGAAGTGACATGATACCATGCCTGGTCCCCTCTACGGAAGAGACTTATCAACATGGCCAGGCTCCTTCATCAGAGAAACTGCTTCGTATCTAGTCTCGGCGCGAGTATTAACAGCGTGGTATACCTTCGATGCACGCATGAAGACGAATCCGGGGTGTGCAATACAGAGGCAGAAGACAGCCACCACAATCAACCTGGAACGATTAGAAGAGCCGATTAGTTTCAAAGGAATCTTAAGAGTAAGACACAAAACAGATATATGGGTACTCACACTCCCTCTAATGCAATGAAAAGGTCCTCATGCTTAATCAACTCTCCTTGGTAGCCCTCCTTGAGCTCGTCAGCGCGAAAGATACAACGAGCCAACGTGGCAAGAACGGCGATGGCGAGAAAGGTAAAGAACAGCTTATCTCTCGACTGAAGATTCTTAGAATTTTTCGATCGAAGGTAACGAATCATATAGTCTGCAAACAGAGCGCTGAATGCGACAAGCATGATGACCTGTAAGATAAGCCCTGCCATAGCAACATCGACTCCGACCTGACTGGTACCAGATGAGGATGCTGATAAACCACCACCAGTGCCTTGCAAGACTAGTGAGACGATGTCAAAAGGGACAAATACCCAGCCGAAGAACTTGGTAGGAAAACGAGCAAGACTTGGACCATAATGTTCAATGCTAATGAAACGTCAGTAATTAATACCCCCACTGAGAGAATTTGACTAACCTCTGACCGAGGGTAACGTAGATTGCTGCACAGTAGAAGACAGGGGCTTGGGTAATGCAAACTATCGTTGGTTAGTGCCTTTGGCTCAAAATAATATTGTTTGAATCACATACTGATCTGAGTAATGAAAGCACCAAAGCTCCAAGGATTTTTCCAAAGAAGAATGCGTGCGACGTAACCGGCCACTTCGTGTGTGCAGCTCAAGATCATGCACCACATAAACCATGGGGTTTTCCACTTCAGACCGAGATAGATGTGTATCACGGTCCCGGCTGTGAAGAGAGCGGCGAATGAGATGTTTGCTGGGAGGGAAGGCCGGTAGCCGTAAACGCTCATCTCGATGGGGCAAAGCTAATGAGACGATTGTCAGCAACTGGTACTTGTCACGAACTGAATTGAAGCAAGATATCTTGGCCTGTCAGGGAAATGCTCAAGTCTCGTCGTTGGGAGTCGAGTTTTGGACTCTCTACTTCGTGTGAGCTTACTTACCTCCAATGTACAATTCGCCTTGGGTCCGAAGATGACGAAATTCTCGGTGTCTGCCATCTTGTAGGTGTGTTGATTTCACAATCTCGGTTTATCGAAAGACACTCGAGTCCAGATCTGGAATCCAAGGAGTACTAAGACTAACTGAAATGAACAAGGGCAGATAGAGGAGTCTATTAGTAGGCCAAGGCTACCCGATGCTGTTATTTTTGATTTCAAGAAGACAAGACTTGAGATTCTAAAAGATGAAATATCCTCACAGTCGTTCCTTCTTATACCAAAACGACCGATCTACAAAACACTGCCACATTCGCATTCGCACGAGATCGTCACAGATACTCACAAGCATATCCTCAAACCGTACTATGATCCGCAGTCGACAACATTGAAACGAGAAGGGGCGAAGGAAGGCATCCTTGCCGCCACAACTAGCGCTTACTTTACGGAGCTATATGTCCAGGCAGCAAGAGGTTGAGGTGGGATTTTTTGATATTCAAGGGCGAAACACAAATTATCCAGTGGGCAAAATAGGTCATTGGCATGGTGAACAAGCAAGGATGTAGTTTAGCACAGATGTTTGCTCGCTTTCAATTGAAAGATGTACACCCCAGTAGCTCCGGCAGCGACGTGGAATATGAGCTATATAATTCGAGTGGCACAGACGAATATTTGCTAGTCAATATGGCAAGTGTTGCGAGATAGCCAATATGTGTCGAGGTTGTCTTGCGTCAACTAGAACAAACAGGGTGAAGCTCTGGCCCTGCCAAGGCTCAGCCATTTTGAAGATCCCTCTGTCTCAACATCAGCACTACATCTAGCATTTATTCTTAATTGATGCGTTTCAAAATTGTATGAGTAAGCCTACACGATCCTAATCTTGTTTTATACCAATGAGAAGCCCAACTTGTGCCCATGCAGATGTAGCCATAATTTCACCCACTAGCCAGTCACCACTTGGGTCCCTAGCCGTCAATCTTTAACATTTCGGAGCAGTCACTACCTGGTAACAGTAGTTACAGCAGCTTTAAATCAATTTCGTGGCACAAGGGCGACAACTCCCGTCTTAAACTACCATAATGAGATTGCTATCTGATTGACTGTGCCTTGCTCACATTAAGTTGTTCAGGCCTGGGCTACTTTGCTCTCCCCATCTCTGTCGCAGGTCCGCCAACGACTAAGCCCAGCCCAGTGAGGAGTGAAATATGCTCAGTTATTTCTCTCAAGCCCCTGTACACTGGTGTGCTGGGTCCCATCACGGAATGAGGCATTTCGAGTTGAAAGACCTGCGTTTTCATAACTCGTAAAAGCGGTTGTGGATCTGTTGTTGTTCAGCCAAGCGGGTGCAGTATCAAGTCATTGGCTGAGATCGTGACAAGGAGTGGTAGGAATCATCTCTTTACTAGTCTCCTTTCCGTTAGCCATGCGAGGCAACCAATAAGCATTGAGATCTTTCGAAAGCACGACATGGTTGGTCTGAGTGCTCAGCCATCCGTTAGTGAAGATCATGTTAGCCTACCCCGAATTCACCCAACCCAATTGCCGCTCTCACAAGATTTTCCCATGGGATCCCAAATGATAAGAAAATGATCATCATTTTAAGTCTATAACTCAGGCTAATATTGGTCACGTTAATTGATAAGAATAACAGTATCCATGCTATGGATTAAAAAGATGACTTTTTGTTTGACTAGATCATCTAGTTTGGGTACCATTCACCCAACAGGAAGGTGTCGTTATCTGAGAACGAGATTTCCTTCTTGTCCTTCTCCAGTAACTCAGCCATCGACATGGCCAATTGCAAGCCCATTTGCACCCCAATTCGACGTATTATCGTCGCAACCCATTCTCGCTGATCCGGGGGTGACGTTCTCTGGATACCCGAGAAGAACAATGGCCACAAAAGTAAAAAGCCCCCAGGACTAGGATTGTTATCCGGAAATCTGGGCTGCATGAAGCTCTCGGCTGCGCCATCCCGTGGCTGATATCCGAGATGATATGCAACACTATGACAAATACCGTCTGCCATTGCGATGAGTACTTTTGCAGAGCTTTGCAGGCCATCCTTTTGTTCCTTCGTGCCATATTTGAGCGTAGCTATAATGATGGACTCGTGTATCAGGAGCCTCACATTGCGGTAGCAATTCCACACGCATGCTATCCATGGGTCGGAGTAGACGTCGTATTGCGAATGGTATTTGGTTGAGGGTATTCCGTTAGGCCCGATTGATCGGTACGACTTGTATTCCCAGCTTATTGGAAGCGTATGTGCCCAGTCCTCGAACCTTTTGTCGATTGCAAGAAGTTGCGCAGAGATCACAGTAGGGTCTGTAATGCATTGATATTTCAGCTTAGCGCGCACACTAGCTAGGACCTCGTTAATCTCCGAGAAGCGGTTCACTGGAACGAGGTCGTTGGTTTGGCTGCGTTCAGCCCACCGTGACCATTTTGCCAACTCGAAGGGTACAGGTTCTTGAAGCTGGTGGCATGTCGTGATCTAGTGGTAGGTAAGCAGACGTATTCCATAAGTGGGAGAATTATGTGATGGCTTACCATAATTCGCCGCAACTGCATGAATAGCTTCAAACCAGCCACACTTTGGAATTGGCCTGGTCCACGCATATCGACGCACCTGGCTGCTGCGATAACATGTTGGCTGAATGCTCTCATAGAGCTGACGTCTGCAGAAGCGATATTCTAGTAGAGTTAATTCAATGGAACCAAGCTGGACGCAGATATAAACGCACCTCAAAGGTTCCCATAAGAAGTACTGCTCCAAGCGTCTCATCAGATACCCTTCTCACTGGATCTTGGAGAGCGGCTTGTAGCTGATGGATGGCGCTGCCGTATAGTCGAAATGCTTCAGCACGCCATTCTGGGACGTTGCCAGCATTTGAAAGAGCGGCATATCCTGCAGCCGTTACCGTCGTACTGAGCAGGCCAAACGCAGATTGCTGGTTGCGTATCAGCGCGGGGAGGTACTCATGGTTGTCCTGAAGTGGCAGAGAGCTACCTCCACCTATAATGTCGAAGACATACTGTCGCATAAAAAAGGTGGTGGCTCTATCCCTTGTCGGAGGAGAAACTGGCCGTTTCCAAGTGTCGGAAGCTGAGGCTGACGTGGAGCTGGATTCACTTGCATATACGGTCCTTGTATAACCACTATTTTTCTTTTCGAGATCAGTCGATGTCTGATTGCGAAAAAAAATCTTGGTATCCGAAGGACCTGGACATTTCCACCCAGCTGTCTTGCATTGGGTGCATGTTGGCATCAGCTCGTCACACTAGGAAGTGTCAGCAAAGCCTCAAATAGTCTTAAGATGTCTCCTTGTGCGGTCGTCATTTTTACCTTTATCTTGCGCTTTTTACATGTAGCGCAACCTCTGCTTGGCTTTCCTGTGTTAACCATACTAATTTTGCTGTCGTAGTTACGTGAACAGAGACCGAAACGCTCTGTCGGTATGTACACAAGGCTAATTTATAGTTTAGAAAAGTAAGGCTGGAGTTTTCTACAACATTGGATTTTTGGTCACGTGGACTTGTTTGTTGATTCCCACCAGCCAAGATTTACACGTGAGAGTTATATACTTACCAGATAGATTCATTTCTAAGTTATATTCACCACTAAGCTGGTTATTAAATGTCCTCAGCTATGGCAATTAGTCGGGCCTAAATGGAACTTCCCTTTTCTACTTTCAATCCTAGGCCATACACCTGCTAATTGATAACGTAATAATCAGGTCCAGGGTAGGAGCTGTCACTCGAATGGGTCTGGCTCGTTTCGGCTTGCCTGCTAGTGTGTTTGTTCTGGGAGGTAGTTTCAAAGCGATGAGCTGTAGAACGTGGGAGCCCAAACTTATATATAGATTTGTAGCATATTTCTAGTTATAGGCATAATTATAAGCTTCAAGAATTACTAGAGGTTGAGACTTAACCTTAAATAAATATACTAGAGATTTAGTGTAAAACTATAAGGCAGTATTTTATTAGACTATGATATACTTTATCTAGGGTTTAAAATAACCTACTAGCCTTAAAAACTTCTATTTAGCTAATAGCATTAGACTGACTGGGGTAAGGTTAGTTATAGTCTTTATTCACGAAAACTCAGGTAATAAGGAGATAACTTCTTTCTATAAACAGTGGTATGTTAGTATGGAATTCTAATGAGTTCAGGAAATGAATTTATCACATACAGAGTACTATCTAACGTTACCTATTTATGCGTGACGAACACGAGGAGACAATGCAACCTCACTAACTATTCCTTTGCTCAAACATGAGGTAACTTAACGAGAGTAACAGGGCGAGCAGAGACTCAGCAATGCCTTCTCGAACGCAATATCCCATTGGTATTTTATATTAGCTCGGAATGTATATGGCGAGTCTGGAAGCGTATTGGTCAACACAAGTCTCATCAACTAAATAGAGTATAGACTATACGGGAGGGGTCGACAGTCCTACGTCATCCCACCCCGCATTCACTGTCGGCAGTCAGAAGACAATACATCAATTTGAGGCTGAATGATCTGCGTAGCACAGACGTCAAGAGACCAACAGTTGAGGTTTAGTCGGGAAATGCAGAACAGTAAAGACCATATTAGACACCAAGGTTACAGCTTGGCTGGGAATCTAGAATGTAGGGTATCTTTTATCAGTGAAATAGAAAGTCAGATTGATGTTAGAGAAAAGGAAAGTGTATGTTAGGGCCTTTTGCCAGTTCTACCGTCTATGTTTAAGTCACTCACTCTATTTTGCCACGTCGTGATAACCTAGACCAGGGAATTTCATATGGAAAAGGCCTCGATAGTTGACGCTGTTGCTAGACCTAAGTTGTGCTTGGCTGGAGTAAAACTAAATCAACAACATTTGCAAAACTCAAGATCCAAAGAACGTAAGCCAAAGCGGCAAAGTCGAGAGTCTGAACGTGAACCAGGCAATTCGAAAAATGTAAAAAAGAGTAGAGTGGCCTCGAACAACACAGAGGCCTCTCACTATTTTGAGCCGTACATGGTTCGTTCGATATGGTAGCCAATCGCTATAGCGAGTCCTGCGACTGCAATTGAGTCTGCAGAAGTCAATCAGGCCAACTCAATGCTCAACACATCGCTTGCACGTGACAGAGGCACCAGTTCACTTTTCGGATTTGGCCAAGCGCTATCCAAGGTGAGCGCGTGTTGTCATCTGGTACGTGGAATTGTTCGTGGTTTACAGCTTTGACGTTTAGTCTTCTAATTGGCATGATTGTAAGTGTCTGGGTTATCTTTCTTAAGTATCTTATCAAGTAGTAGAATCACAGGTAATTTGGTCCTGGACAAAAGTATAGAAGAAAACAAAGAAACATGTGCTGGATGAGACAAGGTTTTCAGGAAATGTATTGGATTGCCCCATGTTACTACTGGGTTCTGTACCGCAGCGGTACCGATTTCAAAACATCAAGTAACCCTCGTTCTGGTTAGCGATAGTAAAATACAATTTTACAACCTTGTACACTCTACCCCTCTCAGAAATGTCGAAGTGATACTACTATAGGAAGCCTTGCGAACTCAACTCACGTATGTAATCACATATATGTATGTATGAGACTTCTTTAAGATTCGCTTCTTTGTATGTCAAATATCCTAGACTATATATTTACTGTGTCCTATCAACAATCAAGCCTCCATCCTTTATTCATCATTAGTAGCACGCTGCCTCCTCGGCAACCTCCTTACATCCATCCTTTCCCAACGTGTAAGCATTACAGAGGATGTTGCACGCCTGACCAGGCTCAACAAACACGCGTCCCTCCTGCGAAACCGGCTTGAACCAAGGAAGTCTCATCTGTGGCTGACCCAGTGGTGCACGAAATCCTGCTTGACAGGCACAGTAATGTTTCCCAGCGCTGGCAGCAGAGCCGCCCTCGACTTTGATGCAGCTAGTGGTGAGGTCGCATTTGTTCAACCTGGGATCCGGATCACACGTCTTGATGCATGTAACCTTTTTGCAGTCCTTGGTGCACTTGGAACTTCCGGAAGCTCCGTCGTCACATTCTTCGCCATCTTCAACGATACTATTGCCACAAACGGGCTTCTTCTTGCAGGTCGTAGTGCAAGTCGTGCTTCCCGATGGCCCATCATCACAGTCCTCGCCTGTTTCAATGATCCCGTTTCCACAGATTGGTTTCAGCTTGCAATCTTCAGTACACGTATCACTTTTTCCGCAACCAGGATCACACTCCTCACCGTTGGTTGGGGAGAGAATACCGTCGCCGCAGATGCCACGGCCAAGGCACTGATCCTGGTACATGTTGCAGACACGCAGCAGGTCCATGAGCGTTGGCCGATCTGTGCGGCCGACCCTGATACCGGGCTTGATGCCGGTTAGTGGTTGGGATGAAAAGTCTTTTGCGGCACTACGTTCAAAGTAGTGCATGACAGAGCTTGTATCGTAGGGCCCTTCAAAATTGTAAACTGACGGGTCGGAAAGCGAGGTGAACTGACAACCCCATCCTTTACAGTCTTTTTCTGATGTGCAGACAGGACCTACTCCATCCTCGTCGTCCATGAGTGCCGAGCAATCCAGATTAAAGTACTTGTCTCTATCAGGTCGCTTGTGTTCGTGGTGTAGGCCAAGTGCTTGATATGCTGTTAACATCGGGCTAATGTGGTATTCAGGCATGACGAGAGCTTACTATGTCCTATCTCATGAACATACGTGGTCAGATAGCGTTCTCCTAGCGAAATGTAACTCCAGTCCTGCCGCGCTGCTCGGCCAAGTGGAGATGACGATGTTCCGCCCTTGACAAATCGCATGGTAATGCGGTCAGGCGGTGCAGTGGACTTGGGATTGTAAGAGGTCGTCAAGTGAACAATTCGCAGCCAAGGCAAACGATCCATCCATATCTTGGCCGCTGCCTCGAAGAGCTGCATCCGTGAACTCTTGTCAGCATCTGACAACCATGGAGATACGTCTTCATCGCTCCACGAGTAAGGGATAATTGCGTTTGGCCATCTTCCGCCGGGAGCTCGTTCAGAGAGAGAGCGCTTAGTATGGGTGTTGACAACTCGGTCCGCCAGGATGTCGGCCTCAGTCCCGTAGACAATGTCACCATCGACCACAGCCAAACCGTTGACGACTACATATGCAAGCCGGCGATGAACTGTTGTCAAGTTTTCTGGGGGCCCACACCCTGTCCAAACCCGATACTCAATGTCGATGGTGGTGAGATTGTTCCCAAAGCCAGCAAGGTCTTCAACAAGGCTCGTATTTCGACCTTGAGCATCACACTGAGGGAGAAAGGTGAGGAGGCCCGTGAGAAGCACAAAGAATAGAGTATAACCCTCCCCCATTGGTTCTTCTGAGAACTTGCGAGTCCTAAGAACAGGTACAGTAAACTCCCGGTAATCGCAATGTCAAACAAGGGCTATTCCTTCCAGGTTGTGCACCGAACCGACGGATAAGGCAACGTGAGGATATATAGTTGCCACAGAAACTATAAAGCAATAGGGAGGAGAGGTTCGTAGCTGATGCAGCGGATATAGTAGTAATGTCCAGACCATCTAAGTAGCTGCACCTACTGGGCTTGTGCGGTGGCTGACCTAGACTCGTGGTTCACAAATAATGCCTAGTTTCGACCTTAAGGCTGAATGATAGAGAGCCACAATGTCACCAGCTGAGCTTGTGAGACGCCATTTGTGGCCCTAGGCTGGACCCTTACCGAGAAGCCTTGCCTTGATTGCTCAATACGGAAAATTGTCTAAAAGGGGCCGGTCCAGACCATCGTTCTTGGAAACTGGGCAGCCCAAAATAGCCACATTCGTAGTCACATGCTGTTCAAGGCTGAAAAAGCTTTGCGCCCCTACTATAACATCACTACTGTTCCGGAGGATTGTTCCAGAAGATCAGTGTGATACGTCGGAAATACTGCGTCAAGGCAGACTCCTTGCCCTTGACTAATGAACGCCCCAGTCCTTTCTTACCGGTGCTACAAATACACGAAGCAATTCCCTCGGCAATGCATTTTTCCCCTCCTTAAACCATTCTGAAATACTTTCTTTTCTGGTCTCTGGGTCACAACACCTCAATAAGCCATAGCAAGATCTAGACAATCGCTTCAGCACTCGCCCTTAAGATGGCACAAATCCTATCAAATGGGCTAGCCCCCTATCCGCGGATCCCGTTCTTTATTGCGAAGAGCTTCCAAGTCCTTTCATCATGTATAGTCGCCGGCATAATGTTCTTCTTTATCGCTCACTTAAACCAGGAGCACGTTAAGATTCCGTGGATGTTCTTTTTTGTAGGGCACTTTCTTAATGATCTTTCTGAAGACTCTTCTTGTCACTGAACTGATAATTTATTATTTCAGCTACAGGGCTCTGCCTTAGCGACTATTATCTCCAATATTGTTATGGGTTTCTGGGTTGTTCTTCGCTCACCAGTTCCCAAAACGAGCGCCGTTATAAACACAGTTCTTGCAGCCTTTTGGGCTACGGGTTACGGACTCCTCGTAAACGCAATTGAACCAACTATCCTACTCCCATGTACCATGAGGCGTTGGGGTAATAGTCGAGGTGTTTTAGTGTGCAGCCTCTACAAGACTCTGTTGGCTGCTGGAGCAACTGGCCTGTAAGATCTCAAAACACCCATCCCCCTGGTACTGTTGATTATCATAAAAGAGATCTCTAACTCAATTTCTAGACTTAGCTCCATTGCTATGATAGTAATTGATATCATGGCGGCTCGGAGCTTGAGGCAGCGAACGATTAGCACTACAGAGCGAGAGACACTTTTAAATAAACTTGGTAGCGAAACAGAGTATGCGCCTGTATGGACTGCCCAGTCTACCACACCGGTGGGAATGGAGCCAACAAGGGATGAGCAAGCTATTAGCAGCTAATAAGTATGTACACACTGTATGTATTGAATTCTAGCATGAGCCGAGAGTATGATCCTTGATGATTTCCTACCACCCTCGGCCATAATTGTGGTTTCTGCTCCCCTTACAGTCTCCTATCCGCGATGATGGAGAGAACTGCCTTGAGTACATGGTAGAATCGAATCTGTGTTGCCTTGTATTTTCTTCCCTTCCATTAAACCTTGTTGTGAAATGCCTCTAACGCGTTACTGGTTGCTGCTGCCCCCGATATTCAAGCTGACCATGAAGTAATTCTATTATGCCAGCTATAAAAATGTTTTCTGAACCCCATGACCCTATTTTAGTAGATAGCTTAACTCAAATTGCCTGCGATTAATACCTAGACTCACATTCATCTCACAATCTAAGTCTATCTCGTCTATCATGCTAGGCTACCTAGGAATCTTGTATTGTGCATCCAGTTGGCTTCGTGCATTTATTAGTGATAACCTATCAAGTTTCCTACTAGCGGGTGTCAAGCGCACCGCACTCCCTCTGTTCTTTTTCCAGCGACGCTGCATCTGGGGAGTCTCGTAATAGTAGCCGCTCGATAGAGTATCCCTGTCTTTCTGATGCCTGTGTCTCCATTTTCCTGCCGGTCGATTTCGTTAGGCTTTTGTGGACTGAAAAGATGATTTGATTATGAAGCGTCTATCCCCTTTTCAGCGAGTGATATCCGCCGTTTGGCAAGAAATAGGAGATATAAAGGTGAACTGATATCTTCTAATATCGTTTAGTGAGACAAATTGCTTGTAACGTCTTTCACTGTGCCTTTAGGTGGTCGATTGGTTGAGCGACTTGGAGTGAGACTTGCGCGATAATGGAAGCTGAGAATACGGAAGCAAGAAGTGTTGGAGATTTAGAAAAGCTTAACTTGATTTGGGCTGCAGTGGTTAGCTGTAAGGAGTTGCTAACTGAAAGGGAAGTGTTGTCCTACTATCGAATATTTGGTCACCAGGGGTCGGTGGATAGTCATGCAACACCGATAAAGCCCTGTTGGAACGCTTGATAACACTACATTGAAACTTCTGTGGCTGCAGTGCAGGGGCATAGCCAAGGCTCTCACAATTTGATGCTAGAATGAACTAAGGTCGAGGTGATGTCTGGCAGCTACTCACATACTATTTGTCTTGCTGCGTGGTCGGGAGTAATAACGTCACTTAATGTAACTCATTTCTTGATTGTGATATTTGAACATATAGGAGTTAGAACTTCAAATTACTATAGTAAACTAAACTTAGTCCGCCAATAATTATACCTAAGTTCATATTACTAATCCTTCTTGTGATCATCCTACCAGTTTTCGCTTTTCTCCTTGGCTAAGTGCGCCAGGCTGATTGGAATACTATTACTGACACTACCGTCTTGTACAGTCTTCGTTCCTCCGCCCTCACTTCTTAACTCTAGACTGGGCATTTTTCTCTTCAAGTTCAACTCTTGTCTTACCTGGGTAACTTTGTTCTCAGCCAGAGCATACAGATTGTTCCAGCTTAACAGTAGGGAACCCCAGTCTTGTTGACTCAACATGGCCTTTCCCCACCGTAAGCATGAGGACTCTGGCAGGTCAGAGAGTTGGATCATCCCTAAAGGTTGAGGCCACCACCTCTTTTAGCAGAAACCTGGACTCTCCGTGCTCTCACGCGATCACCGCTCAGATGTCAGGCATTTTTCGGGAAAATCCGTCCACGGGTTTGAAGTTTTGACTTTTCCTAGCTTTGAGAAGGGCTATGGTTTCCGGCTGCATAACCTATAAGCGTTTTGTTTTGATGCGAAACGGAACGCGTCATTTGTCTTGGACAGTAATGTGACTCAAAGATCAGGCATGCCGAGGCGTATAGGCGTACCGTGTCAAAGCAGCCACCAATCCAACCATCCTCTACTTATCGCAGTCATGTCTACTGCTGGGCGCCTATAGCATGAGGGCGTAAGGCTGACGGTATTCTCCGCTCAACTTCAGGCGCAGCGTTCGGCGGGTAAGTTTAGCTAGTAGTTATCTCCACAAGAGGCTGGCTTCATCGGCTGAAAGAGTACCGCATTGAGTCAACCAAAGTTCAGCTGAAACCTCAGCGCCACAGTCGTTGATATCACACAATTGAAAATTGTGTAAATGCACTGCCCAAGCAAGCCAGCACTGTCACGAGCTGGCGGACCGGATTGGGGAGGGAGGCTAGCATTTTAAATACAAAGGTCACCCTGATCAACCACCATATCTTCGTCCCCCGCTTTCTGTCCCAACGAGAGTCCTAATAAGCTCTGATCCGTGACATGTGTTCTACCATGCTGTCATTCGTTGTCGCCGCTTGGGTGGTGGCTGTATCTGTCTTAGCCGGCGTTCCATCCCAAAGCGAAAACCAGGGCTTAGTGCCCAGAATAGTTTGTCCAAGCAGCCGATACGAACCATGCGGTAAGTTAACTTTGTATTATCTGGAGGATCATTCTATAATACTGAACTCTTATAATCTCATAGGGACCATGTGCTGCACGCCGCTGGAACACTGCTCTTATCTCGATATGATTGGATATAGCTGCTTTGAGAACGAGGATGAGGATGAAAGCTCCTCTCCTTCTGTGGTATGCCTACGTTATTCGCTTTTAGGACAGAAGCATGTTAATATTCTTGACTGGAAACAGGAAATCTCTTCCACGGCCGCGTCCACAGCGACAACAACAAGCAATAACTTAGCTACTACAGAATCCTTATTAGGAGCGGCAGCATTAAGCAAGGAGCTAGGAGGAAGGGTCTATCTTACATTGGGGTTATCCCTAGGCTTAGGTGTATTTTTCCAGTCATAACCTTGAATATCCAAAGCTAGTCGCTCGTTGATAAAACAAATTCTTTTTTGTGTCCGAAGAGATCACCTGAAATAGTTCGAGGGAAATCCTCAGTCGTACCCTTCCAGACTCCGGCTCCTTGGATCTCATACAGTAGACTTATTTGTTGCAGAGTACTGTCTCTTTCCCATCTCTTGGTTTTAGCCGTTCCTATTGCAGCTTTGCTCTGGATTCAGGCCACCACAACTCAAGAATGAGTGAAACCAGGATAATAAGTGATCCAAAGCCGAAGAGTAGTCCGAGGTTGAGACTGAAGTAATTGAGAGTTCCTTAGCTGTCTCTTGTCCTCTCGTTATAGCACATAGCTCTATAAGAAGCCAATACATTCCTGTTGCTATCCAGTAGATTCTCCCATATGTTCGTCACTTACATCTCAACAGGGGCGGAAGAGCTAGCTGCGTACCTTGTCATCTTATATTATAGGTTTGCGAGTGTGTCCTCTAATAAAGCAGCTATCTCAATCTCCCACTGGTTGGACGGTAATATTTGTTTTATGGCCCCGGTTACTGATCCCTAGGTGTAGAGGAAGTTTTAAGTTTGCGTGAAGATGGCATGATAGAAGGTTGATGAGGTAAGAATAGGTCTGAAGCGTTGAACGATTACGGCTCGTGCAAGGTTCAAGGCTAACATATCTCCTATGGCGTTGTGGATAACTCCCATACTGTCTAGTAGTGCCGTGCACTCGCCGTTGTTCGGATTGCATATTTGATGCCTGTCAACATATGCTTGCCGTCAACAGCCAAAGCCTGATGATTAGTGAAACTGATGATGCGCCATAGTCTGCCCGCGATGATAGTAACGAATGTGGCGATAAAATCGAGTAAAAGGGTAGCGTCCCGAGATGAGGGAGTGATAGTTGCACCCAGGATTCGGCCTCGACACCAGTCCGTCCAAGCCCCCGTATAAGTTTGGAAAGACACGGCAAGTAACGGGCAGTACCTAGCGGATGTTGAAGGGCTTGCTTCTCAGGTGCGCGATTAAATGTATTGCTTCCCTTGGTGCAAAGATAAGACGAATTGCTGATCAGGCGCTCACAGCCTTTCCATACTTCCTTATTGATGTGTCATAAAATCAGTATGGACGCCTTTATTACTGCACATGTGCTAGCAAGCAGTTCTTTTATTCCAATTGAAGTGACGTTTATAGCTGGAAAAAAGCCAAGGCAGCGGAGTGGGAGTAGCTTGTAAAGCTGAAATGACCCTACGCTATGTCTTAGAACTATTGGGCTTGGCAAGTGCTATGCCTCGCAAGGCTCTCGCTGGTTTCTATGCAAATACTCTTTGCTTAATATTATATAGTCGTAACATTGATGTTCTCCGTTTGTGTTTGCGTATCTAGCATTATAACAGAACACTGCTCAAAAGCTACGGCAACTTGCTGTCTTGAGTTCAGAATAGCTGTAACTTACACTCGAGGTGCGGCACTCGGTTCATATATCAAATTTGAATCGCAGGCGAGGGATCCGGATGCGCCTTCTTTCAGCCCAGAATGTCCTCCTAGATGCCCTCTTGTTTGAGATCCAGAGGACCTAGAACTGTCAAACGGCTGAAATTACATTTTTTTTGCTCCTAATGTGGACTAGAGCCGACGTTACCCCGCTAAGCGCCTAACTTGTGTGCCTCAACTTTGACGACAAAGTCGCTAATGGTGCAGTTACGTCGAGACTAGAGTTACCGCTATTTCATTATTCTTATAACCGCTGTAGTTGAAAGCATTTAAACCAGTTTTGGATATTACAGTTAGCTCGGCCCCTTGGTCGTGGCTACGCTAGTGGATGAGTGTTAAAAGGATGAATAGTAAACTCTTACATGTAATAGCAACAGTTTGAACGCATGTTCAAAGCCAGATACCTGGTTACTGGGATATCCGCAGGCTTTCTACTAGTACTGTATATAATAAAAACCTTAGCATAACTTGGATAAAAAGCTATAAAAAGAAAAGTAGTGCGTATTTAAAAGTTATAGTAAACCTGTTTTATAAGTTCTTTTCTAAGTAATTAATAAACTTCTATAGCTTAAGGTGTTACTAAAGTATATAAAAAGTAATATTAAAACTTTCTACTAAGCATTTATATTGCTTTATTTTAACTTTACCTCATATATATAT
>JAJJWM010000142.1:0-113919 GCA_021655865.1 Fusarium guadeloupense
CGCTGGCAACAACAGTGCCCTCCTCGGTAGCTTCAAGGAGCTGTGGAATCTTTACCAGAACGAAATTCGATCCTTGCTGCACAACTATGTCACGACAGACGCTGATGTCTATCAGTTTGACTCGCCAACCCCAGGGGATACCCTTCATGGCAAGAAGGACGTGCGAGAGCATCTGTTCAAATTCTCAGANNGCGAAATGCACCGGAAGGAGGGAGAAGGGGAGGTGACGGTGGCTACGGAAGCAATTATCAAACAACAGGCTCGTACAAATCTCTGGTGGAACCTAGTGTCTTCAACATGAGCTTGCTACTACCACCGACGTTGGTCTTCTTGCAGCGACTCAAGAACATCGTGCCTCCTGGATCAGATCTTGCAGCAAGCACACTCACGACATTTCTGGATAACTTTTTGGTCAATGTTTTTCAGCCGCAGTTGGATGAGACTCTAGCTAAGTTGAGTGATACTGTCTTTGGTGAGGCAGACGCATTCTCACAAGACCCGGCATGGAGCCAGGTGGCACGCCGACCTGTGTTCCGAGGAACGACGGCTTTCTTTGAGGTCGTAACAGCGTTCTGTCGCATGCTGGGAACGATTCCCCCAGACCAAGCACTGAGTTCGTTGATTGTAACCCAAATGATGCGATACTACGATCGTTGCTTTAGCTGGTTCAAGACACTTGTTGTCAAAGCACAAGACCAAGCTGCAGAGATTAGCAACGACAACTTGAGGTCTTCTGCCCGCTTCTCGCTGGATCAAGGAGAGCTTCAGGAAACGATGAAGAGGCTTTGTACGTCAGATGATATGGATTGGGAGCTGGCTGAAAAGGAGATCCATCTGCTGATGGAGCTTACGGAAGAATCACCACTTGATTCGGGCGATATCATTCAAGATCGAGATTCAATCTCGTCATTGTGTCTGTTGTATACCAGCATGAAATGGCTTGCCGTCAAGATTGCTGGCCTACGGCAAATTACTACACATGATACAGATACGTCACGACAGAATCAATCTCGGCATTCAAGCCGACGATGGACTCTGATGAACGATTCTAGCAAGGCCGCTGGCGAAGACGGCCCTGTGTCACTGCCGCTGACGCAGGAGACTGTGCAGTAAGTTGCGCAACACAGTGGATGAGAGAACGATACTAATCGATATCTAGGGCGTTTGACAGCATCGTATCGTCTTTTGAGGAACTAGCAGGGACAGCACTTTTAACCCTCCACACGGAGATTCGATGCCGCATAGTGCATTCGTTGCGCATTGCCTTGTCACCCAAGGTGGCACCATATCTACTTGATCAGGAAGTGAGCGAACCTGATCCGCAGATTCTGAACCTCAACTCGGAATTGGTACTCTTTGACGAGACAATCGTGAAATACCTCAGAGAGAAGGAGATTGCGTTTATCCGAACAGGACTGGGATTGCTCATCAACTGCTACCTCGTAAGCAACGCACGAAAGGCATCGCCCATGAACGATAAGGGCTGCGGACGCATGCAGCTCAACATCCTCGTACTGCAGCAGAACCTGAAGAATGTGGAAGAAGGAGTGGACCTCGCGCGCGCAGCAAACTACTTTTCACTATACGAGCAAGGTGCGGATGCCATCGTGGAGAAGGCAAAGGAGGACAAGGCGCAGCAGCGGGGCAACAGCGCGCAGGATCCGGACAACTTTTCGTACGATGAGCTCAAAGCGCTCGTGGAGCTCTGCTACAGCGAGGCAATGGCGAACCCAGAGCGAGGGATTGCCACGGCGGCCAAGAGGCAGATGCAGGACAAGCTGCTTGGGCTGAGCGAGCACATGTGGCAGACATAGATGTGGCTAGGTGCACGAAACGTGATGAGACTTAGGGATGGAGTTGAGGGATTGTTTGGGATGGATATGTTGGTGAATACAAGTGGTGTTTGAGTTGAGCTGTACAATGGTGGCAGATAACATGTCATTTTGATCAGTGCTAACGAGACAATTGGCTCTTGATTGAATGCTAGTCGGCATATAACCTATCTCATTAAACAATCGAGATAGTTATCAATCACAAAC
Organism: Fusarium guadeloupense; assembly: GCA_021655865.1. Classification (NCBI taxonomy): domain Eukaryota; kingdom Fungi; phylum Ascomycota; class Sordariomycetes; order Hypocreales; family Nectriaceae; genus Fusarium; species Fusarium guadeloupense. Next base: position 2,040 of record JAJJWM010000142.1, read on the forward strand.
TAGAGGTACGATAATACTCATATTTGCCGTCATGTCACTGTAAATAGCCGTGCTGAACCACGCGACATGATGGTTATCTCATGACGGAAGAATGAGGGCAAATCAGAGGTACTATGTATATCGTCATGACATGTTGTGCAACAAGAGATAGGAACAAGTGCTAAGCCACGCGCCCCTATTGTACACACACGGGCACATTGACATAATACAAGCGATGATATTAGTGCGGGGAAATCCAGTTTTCGATTCTGCTTGGGTTTTTTTTTTTTTTTTTGGAAGAGTGAGAGGTGATATCGGCAAGACGGTGGCAAAAGCAACAGCCACAGCAACAGCAACAGCCGCAGCTTGAGGTATAACAATAGGGGGTTGTATTATGTGCCATCCATGTTCATGTAGGAACAGGGGTCTAGGACTGGGTCGCTGGGGACTGATAAGAGAGAACGAACAAGAAGACTGTGCTCTTGTTAGAAGGACGGTAAGTTTTGTCGAGATATTTTTGGTGATTCTTGTCGTGGAGTTTGTGGATATTCCAAGAGAGATGAGATAAGGGGGGTTGTATTAGATCAAAGTTACCTTTGCAGTGGAGAAGGTCAGCATGGATCTCGTTAGTAAAAGTCGTATTGAAAGGATGAGGCATCTCAAACAGATGCGAAATGTCTTTTTATTTTAAGCCTCTGAAGATTGATGAGTTCTCGAATGATTTAGACTTAACATGGGTTATCGAGTTTTTAACGATCGATCAACAGACAGTCCCCGCAGAAATTCAGAGCCTGTGGTGTTTATCTGGAGTATTATCGTCATATACTACATCATTATAGCCAATGCAGGTTTCAAGGTCGCATTGTTTAGATCAGACCCTGAAAAAAAAAAAAAAAGCCACAACGTTTTACAGAGGCCTTTTGTTGCCCATTGAATTTGAATGCACGGCAATGGGATGTCATTTGCGACTCGCGCGCGGGTTGGGGTCTGCCCCTGAAGTCAAATCTAGGTGGGCAATGTAGCGCCCCATAGTCGGTAAGGTGATGCGGTACCTTGCAGCCCGTGTGCTAGTGCTAGAGCTGCACTTTATGCAAGCCCCCCGCCGCTGGCCTGGCCGTCTCAAACCCAGGCCAGAGCTAATAAGGGGCCTGGGGGGACCAAGGGGAAACGGGATGGATGGGATGGGATGGATTTCAGGAGTTCTGTAACGGGCGGTAACTAAGCTACGAATGGTTTAGGTAAATGCTTGAGCGACTGTTTGAATGAATCGTTGTATTGGATGGTGATTGTTGATGATTTGCAAAAGGTTAAGCAAAACAAGCTTAACTCTACCTACCTACCTACTCAGAAGTAATCTGTAAATGATAAGGCATTGTAAAAGACTGGACTCTACTCGGTAATAAAGCTTCAATCCAATTATATCAATCGATCCAATCCAATGCTTTGGTCCCCTTTCTACCCTTGTCACATCTGCTAGCCACTCACTGTTGTCAATGCTACAGTATCATAACCCCCTAATCATCACCGCTACACTGCACTCCACTGCATCAACACTGTCAGAGAAAAAGTCAAGTCAGAGAGAGAGAGAGAGAGGCAAGAGTGTCTTGCAGCTGGCACTTGGATTGAGACATCAATTCACATCCTTGGTTAGGTCGAATAATCAATCAATCAACAACAAAAACCCAACCTCCCGTAACAAATACACACTTCCTGCACCTATTGCAGGTGGCTCTGTTTCATTCCATCTAAGGGTCCTTTTTTTCCCACCCTCTTACTTTTCTCTCCTCTCTCCTCTTCTCTTAACCTCGACTCGAACAAAATAATCTTCCAGATTGCACCTAGAAAAGACGAACGACAACCTGGAAACTAAAATTACGGCCAGCACAGCACAGCACAGCAAAGCAGAGGCCCCCCAGACAGACGGCTAACTACTAATAAGTACGAGACCCCACGCGTCCGAGCGAGCGGAGCGGAGCAGAGCAGCCACCTTTTTCTCCCTCTGCCTCTTAGCCTCTGCCTTTGCTTCTACACTCGTTCCCCTGGATTGGATAAGCCGAGCAACAGCCATCTCGGACTTTTTGGACTTTTCGGCGGACGTCAATCTTGTTCAAAACTCTACAACATCATCAACCAAAAACCTATCGCTCTTGTCACTCGCTCTCTTCATTTGCTTTCACCCGTCATCGCCCAAAGAGACTACCGTCAACACAGCTTCTCCTCTTTTTGTTTTCTCCCAGTCGCAATTACTCCCCCGGCAACCGACTCTCATTCACCCTTTTCCAGCGCTCTTTGGGTCTAGAACCCCCCTACGGCCGTCACCATGGCGAACTCGTAAGTCTTGATCTCTTGATTGAAACTCGTTAATCCAGCTGTCGCTAATACTTTTCACGCGCAGCTTCGGTGCAACCATTCGATCCTTCTGGCATACCATGACCAGCTATGACAGACGTACGCGCGCCCCCCCCTGATAACCATCTCAATGCCTCCGAATCCCCAGAACTAAACAGCTTCCAGATTCCTCATTCGATTCCCCTTACCGAACCGGTCGCCATGTCCCTCTCCAGAACGGTCGGAATGGTATCATGACGGGCGTCGCCACTGCTTCCGATTCTCAACAAGATGTCTCGTCTCCCTACTTCGACAACAACGGCCGAGCCTCGCCCCTCCAACCTGACGGTTCTACGTTTGCTCCCACGAGTGCCCCTTACTCCCCCGGTCTGAGGTCGATGAGTGCACGCAATGCCAGCCAAGGCGATGGTTTCGAGGTCCAGAGCCCTGGCGACGTGCCCATGCAGAACTTTTCCGATGGCCTCCCACCTGCTCCCCCAGTTACCCACTCTTGGAGGCGCATAGACGCATGGGCCGACGAAAACTACCCAGAGCTTTACGACCAGCTCTGTGAGGGTGCCACCAACAACGATTTGAACGATCTGGAGCACCAGCTCGACTGCTCACTTCCCCAGGATGTCCGAGACTCGCTTATGGTTCACGACGGCCAGGAGCGAGGAGGAATGCCGACTGGAATCATCTTTAGTCACATGTTGCTCGATTGCGAAGAAATTGTGCAGGAATGGGACAACTGGAGGACCGTCAATAACCAATACCTCCTCGAGACCTCGGTCGCTAAGCCTTCCACCCCTTCCAAGGCATTTGGCGGCAGCGACGAAGCTTCTTCTTCCAAGCAGGGCGCCGCGACTGGCAACGCTCCTGGCCCTTGGAGACAAGACCTCATGTCCCGTCAGGACTGCGTGCCCCCGAACGCTGTTCAAAAAGCTTATGCTCACTCCAGCTGGATTCCCTTGGTGCGCGACTGGGGCGGCAACAACCTGGCTGTCGATCTGGCCCCCGGCCCTGGCGGCCACTGGGGTCAAATTATCCTCTTTGGCCGTGACTACGATACCAAGTATGTTGTGGCCCGTTCCTGGGCTTCCTTCCTGGCTGTCGTTGCCGACGATCTCAACAGCGGCAAGTGGTACGTGGACGAGGAGACCAGCGAGCTCAAGCTGCGAGAGTTTAAGGAGACCCGGGTTGAGCCCTCGTATTTCAGCATCTTGCGATGGAGAATGGATCAGAAGTACGGACGACGGGCTGCCTCCAAGCGAAGGTCGATGGGTCCCAAGCCCAACTCTCCTCTTGGCTCACGCTCTTCTTCGCCCTACGGCAGTGGTGGTGAGAACAGCGAGCCCCGAGGCAGGTCCCTGCAACGTCTCAGCGGCTCGTCTCCCTTGGCCAGCCCTCGGCCCGGCTACGGCAAGGCGACACCATTGAGTAAGGTTACGGAGGAGACAATAATCCCTGAGCTTGCGAACGCATATATTCAACCGGAGAAGCTTGTAGAGGAAGACAAGTACGTAGACTCGGCAACTCCTCGACAAAGCCAGGACAGCACCAAGGTCCCCAACGCCACCGCCATTCCCCGTGTGGAATCCGATCTCCTCAAGGTCGAAGAAGAATCATCATCCCCCAAGGTGAACGGCAAGAAGCCCGAGGTGGCCGAGGAACCAATGAAGACGATCGAGATTTGAGCACCAAGCGATTGGCAGTGTATTTTGCAATAGACGAAATCACCGGGGACTGGCATACAGGGACAATGATTGCATGAGACTCATTATTATTATTATTATCATTATTATTATTTCGACTTTTGCAGAGGCTCCTTGCGGAGGCGACTCTTGACAAGGCACACATACAGATTTGGCGTTAAGGGCGTCGCGAGACACGCAGGATTCCATGATTCTTTCTACGAGAGGCAGACTTTTTTATTCTTCTTTTCTTCTTCCTTTCTTCCACGGGTACCGACGACAGCGCCTCGAGCACGACGGTTCATGGATGGAATGTGGAAATAACATACAGGCTCTAGTATATTATGGAAGCTTTGTTTATTAGTTCTGGGGAATGAGACGATGTGGATAGGTGATCGTCGGGGACAGTTATAGCTGTGGGTGTTAAGCAGCTCAATGAAACCTCTCATGGAGATTGGGTTGATGGTAATCATTGTATGAATAAGAATCCACTTTTCGATTCATGTTGTATCAAGTGTGATTATGAGAATGTGATGATTTGCCTGACTTCTCGTATAGATTCTTGGAATCAAGCCATGGTATAATATCATACTTGTCATCAGGTATGGAGTTGCATAGTTCAAGGTAGTGTAGAGTAGATTTGGTCATTCATATATTCAACTGATAGGTACCAACTAGAACTATTCTGCAAATGTATTTCTTACATCTTAGTCGATGTATAAAATGAATGCTTTGTTGATTAAGGGCTATAGTCTCTTGGCACAGTTGATTGAATCAACACTAACATTACGATAACTACCTTAGGTACCTAGACTCGATCCTTCGTTCTCACGTCTCCACCAGTCACCCATAACTTGGATAGCTCACCCGCCGGCATCGGGTTCTCTACCCACGGGGTTTATCTATCGGTTTCATTGAGTCCTTCAACTACTTAGTTCCGTTGTCACACATCGACAGTCCAACATTGGCGATTTGGGTCATCTTGCAGTTTACAGTTAACACTCCATCATGACTACAAGCACACCATCACGACGTCTTCGAGTCGGCATCGACGTCGGCGGCACAAATACAGACGGTGTTTTGATAGATCCCCTGCAAACCTCAGGACCTGACAGGGGCATCATCGCGTGGCACAAGGAACCTACGACAACGAATCCCAGTGTTGGTATTAACAATGCCCTCACCAAGATGCTCAGCTCAGCTGCCATCAGCCCTGACGAAGTCGCAAGCGTGACTATAGGCACCACTCATTTCGTCAATGCAGTGGTTGAGAGAGACACTGCGAGATTATCTCGAGTTGCCGTGATTCGTCTCTGCGGTCCCTTCTCAAAGCATAACCTACCATGCGTGGATTGGCCTGACGATATGAGAGAGCTTATTCTGGGCCATTATGCTCTAGTCAAGGGTGGATTGGAAGTCGATGGCCGACTGATATCTGATATTGACCGAGACGAGATCAAGACGCAGTGCTCCATCATCAAAGATAAGGCGATCAAAAGCGTGGTGGTTATTGGTGTCTTTAGCCCTATCGATACAGTGGAACGACAAGAAGAGAGAGCAGCAGACATCATCAAGGCCGAGATTCCCGGCTGTGATGTTGTGTTATCCAAGGAGGTTGCTAATCTTGGATTTCTCGAGCGAGAGAACGCCGCTATTCTCAACGCTTCCATCCTACCCTTTGCCCGCAAGACAATCCGATCCTTCCACGAACCCGTCAAGCGGCTGGGCCTCAACTGTCCCGTCTTCATCACTCAAAATGATGGAACCGTCTTGTCTGGTGAGCTTGCAGCTCGTCTACCGATCCGGACCTTCTCAAGCGGTCCGACCAACAGCATGAGAGGCGCTGCTTTTCTGGTGCAGAACGAGCTTGACGAAGCCATGATGGTGGTTGATATTGGTGGGACTACGTCTGACGTTGGCATTCTCTTGGCGAATGGCTTTCCTCGTCAGCAGGCAGCTTATAGTGATCTCTCGGGCGTGAGAATGAACTTTTCATGCCCGGATATTAAGAGCATCGGTCTTGGTGGAGGCTCCATTGTGCGAACGGACAAGGGAGTTTCGGTAGGATCTGATAGCGTGGGATACAAGTTAACTCACGAAGCTATAGTCTTTGGCGGAAAAGTGCTGACTGCGACTGACTGCACGGTTCTGGCTAATCCAAACTTGACGATTGGAGATCCTAATCTAGTGAAGGACGCTCTTTCAAGGGATGAACTCGACAAAGTCAACATGGCAATTAAGCATAAGCTGGAGAAGGTCATTGATACTATGAAGACATCACCTCAAGATATCCCCGTGATTCTTGTTGGAGGTGGAGCTGTTATAGCTCCCGATGAGCTCAAGGGGGCGAGTAGGGTACTCAAGCCGCAGTGGTCACAAGTTGCCAACGCTATCGGTGCTGCTATTGCGAGAGTGAGTGCCGTCGTGGATACTGTCAAGTCGACTGCGTCGCAGTCAACCAGTCAACTCCTCGAGGAAGTCAGTCAGGAGGCTATTGAGAAGACAGTCAAGGCTGGAGCACTACGATCAACAACCGAGGTCATTGAGAAAGAAGTCTTGCCGCTCCAAGTAAGTTTCTAAGACAATTCTCTTGAGCAGATTGCTAACGACGCCAAAGTACATTGCTAATAAGACTCGGTTTATGGTTAGAGCCACTGGAGACTTTGACTTTTCGAAAGAAAGTCTTGTCCCTGACACACAGGAAGAGCCTGATGAGTACCAGGAGATGGATAATTACGAAAAGAGTGCTGCAGACAAGGACTCAAAGGGTGACTCGAAAGAGGAAGAAGACTTTGATATCCTCTCATACCGCCCAGATGTAGGAAAACGAACGTGGTATCTCTCAGAGAGGGATGTGTCATGGATCGCAACAGGTTGCTACGTTCTAGGCACCGGAGGTGGCGGCAGTCCATATGGACTCATGATCCGACTGAGAACTCAGCTACGAAATGGGGCAACAGTTCGAGTCGTCAACCCTGAAGATCTCCCGGACGACGCACAAGTTGGCTGCGGTGGCGGAGCGGGCAGTCCAACCGTAGCAATCGAAAAGCTAGCGGGTGATGAACTCCTCGAGGCACAGCAGCACCTATACAAGATGTGTGACCGATCAGCTACACACATGATCTCCGTTGAAGTCGGCGGAGCAAACGGTCTAAGCGGTTTGCTCCTTGGCTCCAGCGATCAGATGGACATCCCTACCGTCGACGGTGACTGGATGGGCAGGGCGTATCCGACAAAATGGCAAACAACGCCTGTGGTTTTCAAGGAAAGGGAGACGATCTGGTCGCCGATTGCGGTGAGCGATGGTAACGGTAATGTACTCACCCTGCCGAAGGCGTCCTCTGATGAGGCTGTCGAGCGCATCATACGTGCTGCCCTGAGCGAGATGGGCTCTCAGGTGGGTGCAGCGGATGCTCCTGTCACAGGAGCAGAGACAAAGCGATGGGCTGTCGAACACACGCTCTCTCAGTCATGGAGGATTGGCCGTGCTGTTGCTCGAGCACGCAAGGAGAACCGTGTGGATAATGTCGCTGAGACTATCATCGATGAGTGCGGCGGTCCAGGAGCGGGTAAGGTTCTGTGGAAGGGTAAGATTATCGGCGTTGAGAGGACGTTGAGAAATGGACATGTCTACGGCGAGTGTCTTATCGAGGGGGCAGATGTTCGAGATGAGAATGTAGCGAAAGATGGCTCTTCAGAACAGTTCAAGGGTGTCATCAAGATCCCCTTCAAGAACGAAAACATCGCTGCTATCAAGGTCCACCCTGACAGAGAAGAAGAGAGGCAAGAAGACGTGCTCGCCATCGTGCCGGATCTGGTATGCGTTATCGATGCGCAGAATGGCGAGGCGGTGGGAACGCCAGAGTATCGATATGGTCTGCTTGTCGTGGTGCTGGGAATAGCGGCGAGTGATAGATGGACTGGTTCGGAGAGGGGGATCAAGATTGGAGGGCCTGAGGCGTTTGGGTTTGGTCACTTGAGGTTTGAGCCTTTGGGGGAGTATGTTAAGCCTAAGAGTGTCATTGATGAGTTTGATGAGTCTTGATAGATTTAAGGAGATAGTTAGAGCTAGATGCCGACGTATAAACTGAATCAAGTGTGTCAACTCAGATACATTTGGATATTCACGTCATGATAGTGTCGTGAAAGCATTACAAGGCAATTATAATTGCCTTGCACACACCTGGTTGTTATTTATATAGACAAATACTGTGAATGAATGGCTCCATGTAAAGTTGTGAGATGCTGATGTTAGCCAAGGTGAGCTTGTTCACCTGACTCCCAAAAAGGTTAGCGTAAGATCGCAGCCACACCCCGCGCTCCACATTGGTATCTCCATCTTCCACCATGCTTCTTTTCCTTGTTCCAAACATTCCACTCTATTTTACTACCGAACATCACCGAATAACCATCTACGACTACACATAACCGATCAGTCTAACTCAATCTCACCATGGGTTCCGTCGTTCTCCCCCATCTTAACACAGGCTGGCACGTCGACCAGGCCATCCTCTCAGGTAAACAACCTCTCTCCCTCCCCCATCAACACATACTAACAACCTCTCAGAGGAAGATCGCCTCGTCGTCATCCGCTTCGGCCGCGACTGGGATCCAGACTGCATGCGCCAAGACGAAGTCCTCTACAAGATCGCCGACAAGGTGCGCAACTTTGCCGTTATCTACCTCTGCGACATCGACCAGGTCCCCGACTTCAACCAGATGTACGAGCTCTACGACCCCTGCTCCCTCATGTTCTTCTTCCGCAACAAGCACATGATGATCGATCTGGGAACCGGCGACAACAACAAGATCAAGTGGGTCCTCGAGGACAAGCAGGAGCTCATCGATATCTTTGAGACGGTGTATCGCGGCGCAAAGAAGGGACGTGGTCTCGTTGTCAGTCCCAAGGATTACTCTACTCGACATAGGTACTAGTTGGGAAGAAGAGGGATTTGGGCGTGACTTGGAGTTGGAATTCTTTAATTGGGTGCTAATCATATTTGCGACGGATGGAGGAGAGTAGCGACATCGGGCTTTTTGAGCCAAATCGAGAAATGAGTTTACGACACGACGCCTGTGTCGAGCACAGATACCTTTTGAATCAAAATGGTGAGAATCCTAGGTGCCTCTTTTCAAACCGAACCACTTATCTGACACGATTTGATTCAAGATATACAAGTTTGCCGTGACCAGTTTATACCTAGCTTATGCTGGTAACTAGACTATGCTGGCAGACTAAAGGTAAGGGTACTAACTGTACGAGTGTCATGTCAAGTTCCCTCATGTGAATGTTGTAAAACGCCAAAGTCAAGGCCGGCTTCTTTCATTTTGGTACGTTATGCTATTACAATCCAAACGGCCACGTCTCATGATACTCCCAAGGCGACTTGGGTTGATGAACCTCCAAAGTCCCAACATGTTTCGACTCGTCAAACCAAATAAACCCATCGAACTGCTCCGGCAAAACCGCATACGAGTAATGTGACGCCTTCTCCGTGGCAGGCTTATACAGCACACCGATAAACCTCTCAGGCCGCTTCTCACTCAGTGCCTTTCGCAATTTCTCATCGCACTTCCCCTTGCGTAGATCCAGGACAAAGTTCTTGATGCCCGTGGCATGCATCAGTTCCTCATAGCTGTTTGACAGCCCAGGTCTGACTTGCATGACATTCATGTCTCCATCCCAGTGCTTGGCTGCAGCCACGGTGCCCGTATTAGTGCCTGTACCGATGCTGAGAGCTTTTGCTCCAAATGTCTCTTTGCAGATCTGTCCAATGTTGAGCTCATCTCGTGACCACCCCATGCTCGTTGCGCGAGCATCACCAATATGGCTGTTGTGTGCCCAGACGATGGCCTTGGAGTTGCTACCGCGGTGCTTGAGAATTCTCACGAGGGTCTCAAACATGTGTGTGTCGCGAAGATTCCAGGATTCATCTCGTCCATGGTACATGGCCCTATAGTAGTGCTCGGCGTCTGATACAAGTTAGTTCATGAGCCCAGGCGCATATATGGGATTTGGCTTACCTTTGACGACTCTGGCATTCTGCTCTCCGCTGTGAAACTCGATACCATCGTGGCGTGCTGTAGAGTATTCGATACGTTTACTCAAGAGATTCTTGAGCATGGAAACGACATCGTCTTCATACCCCTTGAAAGTCCCTGACAAAGACTCTAAGCCATACTCGTGAGGATCTTCGGCCCAATTCATCAGCTTGCTGTATCGAATTCGAGCAATCTGTGCCATTTTCTTGTCAACGGTGTCCAAATAGTCGACAACCGCCTTCATAGACGTTCCCATAGAGTAAAGATCGAGTCCATAAAACCCTGCTGCGTCCTTCGGGTTGCTACCAGAATTGTAAGACCGCATCCATTCCACAAAGTCGTGGACCTCCATATTGCGCCACATCCATGTAGGAAACCGTAAGAAAGGTGGTTCTCTGCCCTGCTCCTTTGCCATCTGAGTGGTCTCTACTGCACCTTGACCTGGGCCTGGCCTGTTTCTGACATAGCGGTCTACATGCTCAGCATCAGGCCAATCGGCCTCGACAGCAACAATGTTGAATCCGTGGTTCTCGATCATGTACTTTGTGATCTCGGCGCGGACTGAGTAGAACTCGGATGTGCCATGTGAGGCGTCGCCAATTAGTAACACTCTACAGTCGCCGAAGCTGTCAAAATATTTGTTGATTTTATCGGCATCTTGAGAAATCGAGTTGAATGGGGTGACGTTGGCTTTGAGTTGTTCTATTGTCGGCGCTGACATTTTTCTTGTTGATTTGGCTCTGATCTGGGTATTGTGTGAAAAGAGTCGTTGAATTGTGCTTGATCTAAGGAGGCTTCTCAACGAGATAGTAGGAGGCATCCTAAGTAAAGTTGTAAGAAGCCGTCGTGGAAATTCTCTCTTATAGGAGGCGCAACCTATCAAGCAATCACTCACAAGTATCACCGTATACCGTGTGACATCACTCAAGGTCATGGGTTATGCTCAAAATACGTGAAATACATGTCAATCTTGAGCAAAAGCTCCATCTTTCTTTATCAGGTCCAAAGGCGACTGGAGACTGGAGATTATGAGCATGCAACCCAAAACCGCAATTCTCTTGAGGCAATGCAGGCATGATGAGATAATTGTTCCCCTAGAAAAATATGTAAAGCATTAGTATAAAATATACAAAGGTCACACTGGTGGCCATCTTACAGTACAGCCAACTGATATTGCAACCTTATCAAAGTGGCAGGTGGCGATAACTTCATAATGACGGTCTTGTATTATGACGAACAACGTCAGAACTCAACATTCGGCCAATCAATATGCTTCGGGCTTTATACCGGTTGACTTTGCCTGCTGCAACCATTATGATTGCCGCACAATAGCTGATCAACCATGAACCTCAATTGCTCGCGCCACTCACATTGGCTTGTGGAGAAAGGGAGTTGTGTAGTTATGAGACAGATTCATGGTGGTCCTCTTCATTCTCATCAAGGTAAGAAATCGACTCTTAAGCAACTCTACTATGAGAGAATCAAGCAGAATACGTAGATCAGACGGTCTCTGTCGGAAATCCCCACCAGTCAGGAAGTTCGAGGATGTGTAAGTAGGATTGACCTAATCCCTTCTGACTTAGCTTTTCTTCCACCATTGATAAGGCCTTGGTGAAATAATCATAGTCTCGAATAATTCTGTAATTCTAGCCCATCAGACTTCGATGACTTGATATTCAATTCTTTGCAAATGGCATCTCACCTGACCCTGGAAGAACGCGCTAAAAAAAAAAAAAAAAAAAGCTTTCCAATTATGAATACAAGTACGGTATCGCTGGTAAACTCATTGGGGACAAAAGTTGGGGTGTTCAAAATCTGTTTGGTTTGCTTGATCGTGCTTATCGAGAATAAGGGGTGGACAGAGCATCAAGACCTGGTGACTAGTGAGCCAGTGGCAGATTCGAGAAAGGAAAAGGTATATCTACACTTCATAGAGAATACTGGCACAAAGCTGATGATTCTTCTGCCTCTTCGCAATTCAGCATGAAGAACTCGTCGACTACCTTATAACAAGATGGCCTATCTCCAGAATTGAGGATACTAAGGCACCCTCAAGTTTCCAGCTGATGTGATCGAACGATGGTTATTCAAAGCTCTATTTAGTGAAGCTTGCCTTCTTTCTGAAGGGATGATGGGCTGGCCGGGTGCAAAGGAAGCAGATCCCATCGACGGCACCATGATCGATTATTCTCCCAGTCGGCATGTAGAATTCCTCGGCCTAGACCTGTCCGTATCGCTATGGATCTTGTTCCTCGTGCCTAGAGTTTCAACGTATTTAGTATATATCTTGTACTTGCTACAAGGTCAGAATTTGGGTATGGCAGTGAACGAAAGGTAATCAGGCTCATGATTCCTACTTTGCCAAGCCCCTGATAGGACGTTAGGACTAGCCCAGTAACAAAGGAGTAAGTTAAAAACAGAGTATATGACTCTTTGTCAAGCCTAGGAACAATAGGTATCGTCTTATGTACCGTTACTGAAGCCACAGAGATAGTAGGATGGCATAAGTATGGTTGTTTTGGCCACATATAGCTCAGTTCATGATTCTCCAATGAGTTTCAAAGCAGTAGTGTCTTCGCTCGTTCAGAAATTGGTCGGGCCGTTGGAGAGTTGTGGACGGATATAAGTCTGTGGAACCACGACTGGATCAAGAGTGTAATAGTAATGAACTTCTTCCTGGATAGTACTTCATCATTAGATATAGATCTCATCGAATACGGTCCTTATAGACTCAATGTTGAATAAATGTGTGTTGACAAGAGACTGGGAAAACTTTGACTGAAGCTGCTACGCGTGCAAAGGAGACTCAATATGGCCTCGGCGTCGGATGGGTTTGCCATTGCGAGTTTGCTGACCTTGAATAGAAATCTCGATGCTCAAAAAGAACATACTAAGAGGTAATAGGAGCCAGAATGATATCTGCGCATCATAATTGAGGCTAGGTCGTGTTAGTAGCAATTATAGTCTGTCCGTAGCATTGGTGATTGGGTGAAAGGACTGCGTCTCCCAAAGACAACATACGTATTATTGCTGAGAAATGTAGTTGGAAAAAGCCTTCGATGACTTCTCATATTAATTCAAATACTGGGTTAAAATATTGCAGAAAAGAAGTTGTCGAAGGTCCCCAGGCATTCATTTGCGCTCAATCGAAGATGTGCAAGAACGTCGACGAGAGCCGGGCTTACTTCGCGACTTGTGTAAGCTTGGCACTTGAAGAGAGGCGATGAAAGGTGGTTTCTGCTCTTAAACTAAGAAGTCAGTAGACGATCATGCTATGTAAATTGCTTGATTTTCAGTAGCTACTGGGCTTCAAGGGTTGTGAGGCAGTTCTCGACTCGACTCATCTGACAAGGTAAATCTGAGAGCGGACAGTGGGCGGACGAAGACTGGTCGGGTTGTTGAACAAGGGGAAATCTTTCGAAGAAGGCGAACCAAATTCCCTCTGAGTTTGGCTTTTTGCTGTTTTCCTCAATGTTTTCGTTCTATGGCTTGGTTCAAAGGTAGAAGCACGTATCCAGTGATCGTATTCTTCCGTGGCTTTCCAGTTTGTCACTGCCGTCGAGCAGGAGATCTGGTCGCCTTTGAATGGCTTTATAATAGTTAGATAGATAAATTCACATGCTGGTACTGATATTAGAGTATTTAACAGTAGCCATGGCTTCTCAAAGACTCAGAGAGGATCGTAAGCACTCGCGTACTGTCGTGGGCTCTTCTTCCTGGCCCTTTGGCCAAGCAGGACATCTAACAAAATAGCCTGAAAAGCAAGAGCAATCGTCGTCTCGTGTATTTGGGTATGATGATTTGAGACGTACCTACTCCTGTGAGGAGAGAGCCAGTGTCATCTAATATTGCAGTGTGGTTCGGCTCCTGCTCCCGTCTTTTGGAGGGGATGCACTTTGTGCGTCTTTCTTGATGAAATGTACATGACGTGGTGCCCCTCGGCTCTTCTCAATGTGTTTAGAAATGAAAAGAGAATAGTCGTTGTGAAAATAGTGGTGGCCCAAGAATGGCTCACAGCTTGGTGGCTCTGTTCGAAGGGATTATTACCAAACCGGGCTCGATAAAATAAGGAGAGTCAGGCGCCCGAGGGGCTATCTTCGATTCGATAGCGTCTTCGGCAATTTGGGATCTTTGAGATCGTTGGGCGTTAATTCCATGTCAAATTGCGCGTCATTTGAAAATTGAAGGAGTTGAAGCTGAAGTTGAAGATGGAAAAACAGGGGGGCTCTGACGGCACAGCAGGTGCATGCCTCTTCTCAGGCTGCCCGCCCCAGTGCTGGGGTCTACTGAGCGGATACACAGTGGATAGGGAGTTATTTCAGCAATTAACACTGGACATTTCTATTGTTTTTTTTTTTTACCAATACCTTGCTGTCAATAGTGACCAGTCAACGTAATACAATGGATATCTAGGTATGCTACTCTGTGATATTATCTTCAGGGCCTAGGAACGAACCTGGAAGCCTTCGCCTCCATAAGTGGCTGACTGTACCACCTTTCAGAGACTGTTGCTCCCAGGCCAAGCCATAGAAGGGCACAGGTCAATTTCGCCTTGTGCGAGGAGAGCGGAGCACTGGTCGATGTTTTCGTCATTCGATTCTTAAGGGCATGACAGCAAACAAACGGACATGTTGACGCGCAACGCGTGCGTCGAGCTGATTAACCCATGTCTTGTCGAGATCACCATATTGTGCAGGGTTCCCCAGGTTCCAGGGCCCAGACTCGGAAAAAGCAATGGAGACAACAATCTGACAGATGTCACCAAGTAGGCCTGTCAAGTTGAACCATGGCTGTCATTGCGGCCATTCTATGGGTATAAATAGCTGAGATTTGGCGCAGTCTGGATACAGATACCTGTAAATACTCCTCGGGGCGTTGGACAACGGTTGCTGATGTGCTTTTGCTGGTCTTGTTGGCCGGTTGCCACCAATTTTTGGGGCCTGATCCCACGTGGCAGAGTATAGCCGTGTACCGACTAATCACCCTTGTTCCCATCCCTACCCACTTTCTCCCACCCATACTCAACTTCATCATTGTTCTGAGCGTGAACAATACCACATGTTCTCTTCACTCAAGTCCATTTTCAACTTTCTATGGTTACATACGCTACTTTTCTGACTTTCTCTATCGTTCCTTTATGATCCAGCCTTCCTGAGGACAAAAGTTGACAATTTCATCCCCTACTCATGATCATTCCTACAGCTGACTGCATCGAGCTTCGCTTTTCTCTATAGTCTTCTACGTGAACTGACAGTTCCGGGTTGTTAGACCTATTAGAAAAGCAATCGCTTCTTCTCGCAGATACAAGAACCCACCCGTCGCACTCAACGACAGCTTCGCAGTCAGCCAATGCTTCACGAAGCCCAAAATACGCACAACGCAGATAATGCAAAGCAGAGAAATCCATCTCAAGATACTTGCCCTAAAGCTCATTCAATCTTGTAAACTAACAAGCGTCTTTCACAGAATATTCTGCCTTCAGACCAAAATAGTCTCAACGCGCTTGACCGCACCCTTTCCGTTCACACCATGCTCAGCATCGCAAAAAGCTCTCAAGGCTACTCGAGCCCTTCTACTCAGCCACTGCGTGATCTCGATGCCCGAAAGGCTAACTAGTATAAGCTTCAACGTCCCAGTTACGACTCCTTCTGCGTGATCCCGAGACTTTACCCGACCTCCTTTGACTCTGTTCCGAAACAGATCTTCCAATTGGTATGAGCAAGCCCGAAGCTCTTTTATGCGTCGAGTATCTTCATAGAGTCAGGAAGTATTTCTGACACGATTTAGGGGCTGTTCTTTTTAAACTTGTAAATGCCATGATCAGAAGCGAGGGAATGCTTTCAAGGAGCTTCTGCCGCTGGTAGAGTATATCAATAGTTTGACCCCTGAACCGGGTTGAAAGGCGATAAGGCATGCACTTGATGATCTAGACACAGTACCCCTGAAATGTATCAGGACACTACTCGAGCAAGCTGTGAAGTAAGAATCTGATGCCACTCGGCATAGTAGTAGTCCAATAATATGCTTTGCATTCAAAGTAGCATGTATCGTGTGTTTTGCTATGGATTTATGTTCTAGTGACGAGTGCCCTCGACCATACATACCAAATAGCATCTTACGGCAAGTTTGAAGAAAAATACATGGCGTGTCGTTTGTAAATAGCTTCGATACTGTCACGGATGCATGGATGTTTTATTGACAAGCTGGAGTATGGAACTCCACATTCGCCAGTGGTGGGATATCAAATGCATCAATTTGAACTGCGTCATGGCCCCTTTTCCAGCAACAAAGACACCAGCATATACAATTAACACCAAAAGAACAGAATATAGTCAGTAGCATAGTGCAATAGTGACAGGATCAAATACAACGAGACAAATGGCCAAGTCAAGATGCACGCGGATTCTACAGATTTGGGAACTAGGCCACTACACGGAGAGACCATCCGCAAGAATAATCTAGGACAGGGCTTCTTTTACCACCAGGTATAATATTGGAATCTCAAGATCGAAGAATCCCAGTAGCCAGTGGCCTAATGCAAAAGGGGCCAACGTGCATAGGGAGTTTCCAGGGAGCATTCAGGGCATTTAGCTTGTAAAAGAAGCCTATCTCAGTGGCAGAATAGCCGAAGAAGATTCTAGACGTGCTGTTTGGTCTCCGTTTGTACTCGGTGCTTTGGTAACCTGCTGTTTTTCTGGTGGTGCAGCTATTTCTCCCGCTCACGCGCTGCATCTCCCTCTTGTTTTCTCCTCCACCACCACAACACCTCGATCTTCTTCACACACATTACCTCTGTGGTAGTCTTCTTATTCTACTCTTCACGGCTTTCTACGTCATCGCATTCAAATCATCTCTTCGATTTCTCCCCTTCAAACACCGATCACAGCCCTTCCCCCAGGCACATCAGTGTCTCTTTTTACCCTCTCCATCCCCCTTCATCACTCTCTTCTCTACTACACTCCATCTTTCCTTAGATCTCAAAACTCGGGCATGTCTTTCATTTGAACCTGATTCTTCATCACACACTCTCAAGATGGCTAGGACCCCATGCTTGGAAGGCCAGGCGCCCGAGGTTCTAGCCTGCATCGCTGGGTATCTCGGAGACAATGAAGTCCTCAACCTGAGCCTTACTTCTCATGCAATCTTTAATAAGGTCCATGGTTTTTTTTACGTTCGAGACGCCAAAAGAGAACACCCTCTTGGTCTTTACGTGGCCTTCGGGTACACCATGCGGGGCAGCAATCTTGCCGTCAAGTTTCTTGACAAGTACCCGAAGCGTACCATAGCGAAAAGAATCGACTATCAATTCACGTTTGGTAACCAGAAGTTCACCCTTCTTCACATTGCTGCAGGATTGAAGAACCACGAGGTGATTTGCAAACTCCACCAGCTCGGTGCTAAGCTCAACTTCAAGGGTGAGAACATCGGCTCTGTCCTAGGAAGTGAATTTGAGGAGCCGTTGAAGCGCCCTCGCAAGCTCAAATCATTTCTATTTGGGCTGTTCTGGTGCCCTACCCTTATACCACTCATTCGAGGTGACTATGAGATCTTTGACCTCTTGTTTCACTTGTACGGCAATGCAATGAGAAACAACAAGAAGAGGCCACATGGAACTGGACCAACCCATCATGTCGTCGCCAGATCCAACGACGGCCGCTGGGAGATGACTCTGTGGCATCTGGCGGCAATCACTGGCGACTCGAAAATCTTGCAGATCGCAAGCCAAGTGAACCCAAACCATTTTCACTTGCCAGCCACTCTTGAACAGCATTCGTTGTTTCATCTCGCTGTCTCATCATTCAGCACGAATATTATGAAAAGCCTCTCCAACTCCAACTCCAACCTGGGAGTTTGCGGACCTCACTTCAATGCATCGGGACTATCTCCCCTTCACTATGCAGTTGAAAACGCATGCCGTGTCGGTACGACCAAGGAGCGCAAGCAAGCTCTTGCAGTCGTTGATACTTTGCTGGAGCTTAATTTCGATCCATCTCAACGAGACCGTACCGCGGCTCGTCGAACGTCCCTAAACATCGTCGCGAACATGATCAAAACCTGGACCGATGATGACTGGGTTCATAGACACAATGTCATCAAAACTATCATCGCCAAGTTGATCAAGCGCGACGAGGAGATCAGACAAGAGAACAGCGACAGACCACGGCCACCCCTGATCAACGAGCCCGACACCAGTGGCACTACAATCTTGAACGCAGCCGCCGAATTACTCGTCCACGAAGTAGTTATCAAGGTGAAGAAAATCGGCCCACTCCTGAATTTCTTTGGGCAGCTGGTCGAGGACTATGGGGCTGATGTCAACTTCAATCCCAATGACCATCCAATTGTCACACAACCTAGTGCCAAGTCCTCTATCGCTAATATGGTTTCTGGGCAGCCGGGGCGCCTCTACCAATTTCACCAATTGCTTGGGGACCTTGATGCTCGCCAGTTTCCTTTTGAGGGTGGACGAGATGTTATGGAAATCGTTGGAACCTACAATCAGGTTTCCCGCAACTTCTGAGACGACTTAGGTCGTCCAAACTATGGAATCTCGGACCCTGGCAGTGAGATTAACAACAGTCTCATCTTGAAGCGGCACAAAAGCTCTTGTTTTCCTGTTTCTTTTTTCTCGTTTCTTTTGCTTTACGACCTATATCAACCTCAACATGCTCATACTCGGCAACCTATCTGCGGGTAAGATACGACCGGCATTTGGTAGGCTGGATGGACTCAGGAGTTGAGCATTTACAGGCAATACGGTAGAGACCGAAAAGAATTCGGCTATTTAGGGTAAACTTGCGAGTTACTGTTGCAGCAAAGACCCTATGGATGTATGACAATTGTAAACTATGTACGAATATTATCTCTGCAGTAGGCAGACAGAATAAAGCACCAGAAAACCCATCCGATGCTTTCATGGTAACTCGAAGTGAATGATTGTGAACTGATACATGATACCGGAGGATAGACCAGATCCAGCCTGTTGTTATTCCTTATCATTGATGAAAGCTATGTCGGAGGACGCCGTAGAATCATGATATCTACAACAACTATGTATGCTCCCAGCCACCATAAACTCTAACTTCCTAATCGAGGATCCACAGAGTGATAGCTGTCACATAGAAGTTCTAGTTTTGGAACTAAATACCAAGGTCATGAGATACATGGCCTCGAGATAAACCACCTTCGGCGTCACACCCAAACACACCCTAGCTTACATGCATAAGTCAAATAGCTTTCCCCTCAGAGGTTGATTGGACATTCACTGATAACGATCTCCCATAGCCTAAAGGTCATGCACGTGACGGTAGTTCTCATAGGTCCGAAGTATATGTCCAGACTATAACCTCAGCAAATACTACTACCACACACACTATCTGCAATGACAGGGATTCCCTCGTCTCAAGTCTCGGACGCAACTTTCCCCAAAAGGCAGGTTTCCATTATTCCTACCCCACAGCCTAGACTCGATTCGAGCGACGATCGCCGGCACTACCTTATCTGCGTGGGAGCAGCCCAGCCTTTGACTGGACCCTTAAACTACGAGCCATGGAAATTTGCCGAACATCGTGGGCGGCTGCGTGATACCTCTGCTTACTGATTGCCTATCATAGTGCCCTCGTGCCTGGGAGATCAGCGGTCTTGGCTGCCCGAGATAGCGGGGAGAGGGAGGGGGTCGGTGAGGGTATCGTGAGATGAGTGAGGGCTTTGGATGCCGCGGAAGTTATGTCCAAGAAGGAAGGAGACGGGTTGGTGAGTGTTTGAGAGTTGTAGAACTGCATGATGACTAGAGGTATATTGTAGACATAAGGTTCTGGGGTTGTTGAGTATAAAGACACAAGAGTATCGTGTTGTGATACGCACTCATCTCTCTCTTCATCCACCACTCTTCTCTCCTCCTCTCCACCCCTCAACTCGCTTCTCTCTCCTTCAACTAAATAACTCATCTCAAAATGAAGTTCTCCCTCGCTCTTCTCCTCCCCATCACCGGCGTCCTCGCTGCTCCTGCGCCTGTGCCTGTGAGTTAACACATCCTCAACTCACCATCTCAAACCACTCTAATCCAATACCAAAAAGCCCGGTATTCCCAGCGAGACCAGCGCTCGAAGCCAGTTGAATGGCCTCACTGTCCGAGCCCACACCAACACCAACACCTACGATAGAGATCTCTTCCCTCACTGGGAGACATACTCTGGCGCCTGCAACACTCGGTACGTAACCCTGATCCAATCTGTGAGAACATGTGCTAACTTCGTCGTAGTGAATACGTCCTGCAGAGAGATGGACGAAATGTAGTGCAGAGCTCTTCTTGCGCTGCTACGTCTGGTACATGGGTGTCTCCGTATGATGGAGCGACATGGACAGCTGCCAGCGATGTCGACATCGACCACATGGTTCCTCTCAAGAACGCCTGGGTTGTAAGTAGACCAACAATCTCTCTCAGAAACACTAACTAACAGCATTAGTCCGGCGCCGCGGGTTGGACAACTGCTCGACGTGAACAGTTCGCCAACGACGTGACCAGGCCCCAGCTGTGGGCAGGTAAGTCAAGCAGTCTCCCCCTTGTTACACAACGCGAGGGCTAACAATGTTATAGTCACCGACAACGTCAACCAGTCCAAGAGCGACCAGGGCCCCGAGGCGTGGAAGCCCCCTCTGACGAGCTTCTACTGCACCTACGCTAAGAGCTGGATCGCCGTCAAGAGCTACTGGAGCCTGAGCGTCACGAGTGCCGAGAAGAGTGCTCTCACTACCATGCTCGGCTACTGTTAAGTCTCCTGAGGCTAGGAGTGAGTAGTTGAGAGAACTGAGTTCGGAGTGATTCAGACACGTGGTGACAACGCTGTATATATCAATCTGAAACGCTTCCTGGCGATCGCAATATGTATATAGTAAAGCATATATATGAAGCGTTGAGCTTCTTTGCTATAAAAGGCTGTAGTTCTGTTGAGCCTTTGCGCTTTTGCGAATCCCTTCAGCTAAGTTTGTATTGGTTATGATTTTTCGTGGCAACCAGGCTCAGCACCTGAACCTCCCTCCATAGCGAAACCTAGATTCAAAGACATAGTAGGAGGTGGCAGCATTAACAGTTATACTCAACAACGCATTCATATATCTGAAACATCATAACAAAGAAGAATATTATTTTTATACACGTCCAAATACTTTTGGCTTTACTCGAAACGCCTCGTCTTCTTCCCATCAGCGACGTTCCATCGTATAATTAGCCCTAGCCCCCCGAGCAAACAGCACGCTGTCTTTTTATACACCATAGAATTCAATATTATCATGAACCGCAACGTCTGGGTATCAGGGCTGGGTAATCGTCCAAGTAAAAAGAAGGGCCAATATCAAAAACGCCAAGACACCTTTATGCAGCTGCTGTGTACGTAAAATTTGATGCGTATGTATGTTTGTTTGTTTGTACATGGGCCACTTCATGGCCTCAATGTTACATTTCCGTCATCGTCGCTGACGTCCATGTCGCCGTCACTGAGCTCACCTCGTGCAGCTCGTTGCGCTAGGTCTCTCTCGGAGTAAATTTCTTGTTTCCTGGTTGTAGCCTGTCTAAGGCAGTCGACGTAGGTCGTGAACTTGACAATTTCACGGAGCAAGTATGCGCTCTTGCGCTCCCAGTTGGCCATGGCCTTGACTGCGTTGGCACCTCTAGGGGTAAACGCCAGAAGCATGGGGCTGCGGAGCTGGTTATGTGTCTGCAGCTCTGCCTCGATGCCCTTGACGTAGGTATCAAGAGTCTGGAGCTGCTCTGCTTCTTGTTGGTTGCTGGGTCGCATGCTTTGGGTTGGCGGTGCCCATTCTGCAATATGAATGCGATCGCCAGGTAGTTTACCACGTCCACTGTTGTTGGTAAAAGCACCCGCAACATGATCAAAACTAGATGCTCGGAAACTACCACTGTTGACACTCGATCTTCGACCGTGGGCTGCGCTGCTTCCAGGACGAGAAGTTTTGCCTGTTGTCGTTGTCGTTTCGTTGATGGCCGAAACTAGAGCATTATTGACAATGGCTTCACTCCATCCATACTCAATGTTACTTATGCCACCAGTCAAAGGGTGAGTGCTCAGGCGAGCACTCCAATAGTTGGCTGTAAGCACAAACTCCTTACAAATCTCGGGTGTGCCAACTTGGAACAGGTGAACAGCACCATTGGGGAGGCTCAGAGCCCAGACATGTGGGCGTGCGCGCGAATAACCCGGTGGCGGCAGGGCAGACGCAAGAGTCTGTCTAAGATTAAAGGAGCCCAAGTTCGTTGCGTTGTCTTGCCAATTGCCACCGCCAACGATAGCAGGGCTACCACCATTTCTGCCACGGTTCTTCTGTCGAACAGACTTGTTAGGTTGGAATGAGAACAAGTTCAACTGCCCCTTTTGGATAACAGCAAAAACCTCGGACCAGTTCCTGGCCTTAGCCTTCTTATCAACACCATCCAAGTGATGTTTGTGAGTGACCATTCCTTCCTTGACCCATGGTGGTCCAGCAAGTTCAAGGGATTCATCTTCGAGTAGTTGTAACGCTGGGATCTCTGAACTCATAATTGAGTGTGTACCATCTCCGTAAGCATCCTCATCTCGGATGATGGCTTGGCTCAGGGCGTTTGCAAAACCAATCGACTGCTGATAGTCGCCGCGAGGTAGGGCGGAGCCAAATGAATCCTGTGAAATAGATGTTTGGGTTCTTCCCAATGATTGACGGCTCCAAGTAGCTGAGGAGGCAGCAGGACTCCAGATAGAATTTCCGTCATCAAAGCTAGTACGGCTGGAAGAGAAGCCGTTGCGACTCATGCCAGGACGAGATCGACTCTTTGATGCCCACCTTGCCGTGTTAGTTCGGCCATTCTCGTTGATGCGACCCCGAACCGACAATTGACTTTCTGATGGCGCCTTGCTAAGAACACTAGGTGTTCTCTTGAGCATTCCCATCACAGACAAGCCACCGCTGTTAGAAGGTTGCATGTTCGAGTTCTTGTCGGCTTCGGCGCCAAACAGGGGTAAACGTTCGTCTTTGATAGAGGTATAGATTCCCTTGAGAACCATTTCAATCTGCTCCTCCCAAGCCTTCCTCGTGCCGTTGAATTTTGACTTAACCAAGGGGCCGCAATCTTCAATGCCCTCAGCAGGCAAAGTACCAGAATCTGCACGCGCTGGTGGTCTGAAAGAGTTCCTGAATGACCTTCGATCGTGCTCAGAGGGTGGTTCCTGATTCTCACCACCCCCAAGAGCATTCTTGTCTGGAAGAATACTGGGGCGATGGAATGCATCAGGTGCCGCTTCCTCGACGGCCTGTAAGATAGTTGTCATTGTATTCTTGACGAATTGACTACGGGTCATCTTTTGCTCAATATCAGCCAGATGGAGATCGGTGTTGAGAAGCATGATTGAGTAGCAGATGGTGTGGATCACATCTATCAAAGTTAGTTTAGAAGAGAAACAAAAGGGTTCGAGCTTACCAGTTGCTTTGAACCCGTGGTTGGGATTGCAGTCACACCATCTCTTAGAAAAGGCTACCAGAATGCGATCGACCTGCTGAGTTTCTGCGCGGAAAACCAGACGTCCGCATACTTGCCTGAGAGCATGGACGATGCTCTGGCTAGTAAAGTCATACAGTTCCATGTAAGCTTGCAGTGTGCGTTGCCTGATTGGGCCTTCTTCACCCATCCATGAGGCGGCCTTTTCTTTCTGAATAAAGTCCTCGTTACCATCAAAGATCTTCTGCGCCTTCTGACGATCATCTTCAGTCGGGTCACCAATGACAAACTCGGGTTCGTCGATACCCTTATTCTTGATCGAATCAAAGTTGCCCTGCACCTTGGGACTAGGATCTGCCGAGCTTTCGATTCTCACACTAGGAGGCGCACTAAGGGCAGACTTGTAGTCTGTACCAGTTGATGCTGATCCAGGGCTCGAGGCGCGGGCTCCTTCAATAGGCAAGGCCAGGTTGGAGCGATCTTGTTCATCCTCCGAATCAGAATGCTCTGGCCGCCTGGAAGACTTCCTGGTTCTGGTGGTGTGATGTTTGGCACGGGGTATATCCATTGCCGGAGAGCTTTCTTGGTGTTTAGATTTGGCCTTGGTCATACTAGCAAGTTGTCGACCTGAAATTCCACGTTCATCCTCATTGTCGCTAGCTCCGTCAAGATTGAGGAACGAATTGTTCCGTGTCTCAGACACTTTCGCAGGTCTCTCGGCTGGTGGTCGAGAAGGCGTGTTATCTCTCTTGGCAAGCTGTTCGTCAGATTCGGTCCGGACAGTCCTGATCCTAGCGTTGGGACTTGGCGAATAATCAGGCGAGAACTCCCTCTTGTATTCGTCTCGTTCTGCAGTCCTATCGTCTCGTTCTGGTGTCATGTTGGAGATATCGGCAAGCGGAGAGGGCCCTTGAGAGGCAGGAGGGCCTTGAGGATTTTGTCCGGCTCGTAGATACGGGTTCATAACCTTTCGTAGACTGCTGACTGGGCTTGGCTGGGGTTGTCCGGTGTTCACGTCTCTGTCCTGGGGAGCGAGGTTGGGCGCAGACACGGGTACAGGAGGGGCATTGGGCATCGTAGGAATCGGGGGAGGATCTTCAGTGACGGACTTCTTCCGACGGCGGAAGAATGATGATGGCTTCTTTTGCAGTGCGGGATGGTGGGAGTGTGAGGAGGATGTATCTCGGGAGGGTGGCGTCGAGGCATTAGCAGCCGCCTTGGTATCGGCAGAGGCAGAAGGAATCGGTTGTGGAGTTGTAGAGTTTGTCGAGTCGTTGCTGTTGTGTGAGTTGTTTCGGGATGAGCCAAACACCCTCCTAAAAAACCCTGGACGTTCCTTGGGTGCAGGCGCGGGTGTTGCAGGCATTGGGCCGTTGTGCACGGGCGTCTCCTTTGATTTACCATAGCCAACGTGTGGTGCGGGTGCTGAGTCAAGATCCAGGACTGGTACCGCAGGTGTCGGTTCCCGCGAGGTAGGTTTGCGTCCTGAGACGCTCTTTAATGAGCGACTGCTGCGTTTGTGATCGAGAAGAGGGGGTTCGAGAGGTGCGGGTGGCATCGGTGGTGGAATAGAAGACATGGCGGACATCGCAGGGATCGACGGTTCCCGTCTGGGGCCGCCGGGTACGGTAGGGGTCGGAGCTGCATCGTATTCGTCGTCGTAACTACTAGGGAACTCGATTCGGAAGGGAGATGGTTCGACAACAGGAGCTTGTGCTGCTTGCTGAGGTCCATAATCAAAGCTTGCGGATCGCCCGAATCCGCGCCCATATCGTTGACTCCCAAATACCTGGACGTATCCGGCGTCGACACTGGCTGTACTGCTGCTTTTGCTGCCGGGCTTACCCCCTCTTGAATGCATGGCTCTTGATGAGGAACCTGCTCGGTGGCCCTCACGGACGCTGTTGAGACGCGGGAAACTGGATTGAAAGTTGGAGCTGCTGTTACTCCGTCGACCGCGACTCGATATACGACTGGAATCGTCTGCGCCTTCAAGATCTGAGCTGTAAGAATATTGATGTCCGTTGACTCGTGGTGGTGCTGCGGCTGAAGTGGAAGCGACCCAACTTCGAGTCTGCTCGGCGGCGCCGAATTGGGACGAGGATTCGTCAAAGAGATGTGATCGCGATCCGGATGATGGGCCGTACTTGTCGCTCAACTGTGCCATGGAAAATTGGTCAAGGGACATGAGCATATTAGCCACGAGAGAATCTCTTGTGACGTTGCGCGGGGATAACGAAAGATCGTGCGAATCCCTGTGAGTTGAAGATTGAGGCAGACGGTCGGACATGTCGTCCTCGATAGGAGTAGGGTTCTCTAGAAAGGACTCATGCGTGTCGGCGTTGGAGGCGGGTAATCTCGTAGGCGCCCGGGTGTTGGACGTGGGCAGCGACTTAGACAGGGCTGAGTGCGATTGTGAGTGCGGCATGCAGTACTCTGAGTCTTGAGGCGGCGGCGTCTGTGGGTGCGGAATGGCGTCCCTGTCCCTTGACAACGGCGATGCAAGGGAGGAAGTGTTGGTGTTGATATTCAGGTCGGTATGGGGCCGACGTCGAGGCTTGCGACGAGCATTGTCGGTCGAAGGAGACGGAGACGAGATCGAGGGCGAGGGCATTCCGTCGATTGGGGGGGGCCCGGGTTTGAAAGTCTTTTTGTCTGGCTCTGTCAGGTCAGTCCTCTCGTACTCTCTCGCTGATCAGACTCAAACCAATCTGAGTAGAGTAGATTAGACTAGACAAAGTTAGCAAGCAACCGGCGTCGGCATGGGTCAAAAAGCCACGCGCGAGGGATTCGACCAGTTGGCTATTGGCTTTTGCTGGGCCAAGGAATTGTGACGTGACAAAAGTTGGGCTGATGCTAAAAGTATTTGGTCTTGGTCTCTAGACGGCGCCGCGAGGAATTTCAGTTGAGTAGGTTCGGTTCAGTTCAGCCCAGCCCAGCCCAGAACGGGAGGATGCCCTGTGCACCCGCGTACCTTACCTGCTGAGCTGTCGGGTAGCATGTACCTGCGTCCATCCACCATGGGTCCCAGGCTGTCAGTTTCCAGGGGAGAAAGCGTCTGTAAAGAGGGGCCGAGCAGGGATGTTTGACGCAGGGCAGACCTGGTGTAATTGAATTTGCGAATGGAACCGCAGACGGGAAAGTATCCGGTACCAACGAACTCATGGAAGGGAATGCAAGTTTGTATGGTACAGACACTGGAATGCAGATGAAACGTAGGAGATGACCATTCATTCAGTCACACCAAGTGGCGATAAGAACAAAAGCCAACATCTATTAAAGATGCAGTAGCAATAATGAGGCGCTGTTTAGGCTTGTGCTCGTGTGTTTATGTTGTACTGTAGTTGTAGAAGCACACTGATGATGGTCCAGTCCTACAACACTGCTGTGCCTGAACCCCCTTACCTATCGGTGGATATCATCACCACAACCACCTGAACATGAAGCTGCTAAACCAATGTACTGCACCATGATTCTGCAGAGCGTCAACAACACTGCAGCAAAATATGTATGTATTGCATACATCTTAATTAACTATACTACCTAATCAAAAGCCATATCCTAAAAAGTCAGCCGGAAGACGCCAAAACCGAGACCGTCAATGAACTAAGATATGCGCCAATTCCCGCCAGCCGAGACCAATCTGTAGATCTAAACCTCTTTGAGTCTCAATCATAAAGACAGAAGCAAAGCAAAAGCCAAAAAGCCCAGCCCTGCCATTGCCGAGTCATTGAGTAAACTCTAATACAATATAGGTAGTAGTCAACGGAGCATCTCAAAAAGGCAGCTCAATCACCAGGACATGGACATGAAGAAAACCATACAGAAGAACCAACACAAACTCTCTCCCTCCCCTTCTCGAACATTTTTCTGGAGCTATCGACGGGGTCTGACCCGGCGGGCTGGGCGTTGAGGCGAGGACAAGGATTCTTGGAAAAAGCAGCCCGTGGAGCCCCTTTTTCTTTCGCCCTTGGCTGCTGCTCATTGAGCGAGCGAGCATCTTCATCTGCCGCGGCTTGGCCAATGTCGTTTCGGTAGCATTGCCCAAGTCATCAACTTCTGCGTTGGCGTCGCTTCTGAGAAGGAAAAAAAAAATAGGGGAAACAGGGATTGACTGGATATCGTTCCAAATCTGGATCGATAGATCACGGTGAGAGCCAGCCCCTTGCGAGGCCATGTGGTCAGACCAAGGTTAAATAAATTGTCGTTGCATTCAATTCAATGATGATGTGCTCAACTCACGGGTAGTTTCTAGAATTCAGCCATTGTCAGTGCGATTACGTTGAGATGTCTGGCATAGACTCTTGTCTCAACATACAAAGACAACTCACAGACTATGTAGCATTATCAAATGACACGCATACAGTTGTGGTGAGGCTAAAACAACCATGTGTAAATATTGGATCATCATGATTTCGGGCACATGAATCTCGAAACAGAGACAAACAAACTCCAGTAGACTGGGGCCTTGGTTCTCCTTCGGGGTGGACATGTTTCATCGTCTTGTTGTTGCAACTGCAAGGTACACGAGACATTGGATGTAAGGGTTGCATATGTAGATCGGCAGGAGGATAAGCTATTTCCCGTGGTATATCAAGTTCCAAAGAGTGAGTTCGTGTTAAAGCGGTCAGCATTCTGCTGGTAAGACGTTACGGTTAACTTGTATTCTCAACGTATCTGCCCAAGCATACAGCAGTTGTCAGCGTCAAGTTCAAAATGCTTGACGTTCATGAAATGGCCAAGGTCTAGTGTGACTCGGTTAGATCAATGAAATATAAGACTCAATAGTATGCTCACATCTCTGATTGACAATCTCGTGATAGCTTCTTCCGTGGAAATAAAATACCCAGTCAGCAATACAGCACGCTTACAGCATCCGATTGTAGGGGTCTACTCCCCGCAAATAGCCAGGTGCAGACGCTGTCAACCCCGCACAACCAGGGGCGGTTAAGCTCGATTGAGGCTGGCGTCAAGCAGCTGTAGCACCTGACCTCGCTCTCAATAATGGGGTCACCAAATTAGGAATTTTCCATCCTCTTCACCTTGAACGCGTCAGGTATATCCGAGTGCTATGCTCACCTTGTTCATCGCGTCTTTGTTTCATCGTCAACTAAACAGCTCCAATCTCTTGACTGAATACGGATATCGAACCAATCCATCACTGAGGGAACAACCCCCCCCTTGTCACCCTCCACTTATACACAGCCAGCCCTTGGTCTGTTGAAATGGCTTCCTTCATGGCCGATAACTCCTCCTCACCTTCCAATAGCTGGCCTCTGGATCAGTTCGTTCAAGATCCCGGATATCTCGCCTACCAAGAAGAGCTACGATGCCTCATCTTCAACACGACTCAAACTGCTGCACCATCACGCGAGACCTCGCCTACCCCTGGAGACTATGGTCCAACTGACGAGGAGTTGGCGGCCCAGGCTCAGACCAAGGCTGCTCTTTCATCTGGGCGACGACTCGAATATCTCAAGAACTATGTAGCGCAAATAGCACCCTGGGTAATTATGTGATTCATTTAGGTGTCTAGTTACTCCAAAGACTGACTGGGCCATACAGCTCGACATGTTTGACAGCAATGGAGCATTTACTGTTCAAGTCCCTGTTCTTGCTCGACGTTGTCCAGCTCTCCTCTACGCTATTCTCGCTCTTTCCGCTCGCCAGATGGAGAGAAAAGAGGCCAGGCAGCATTCCTTTGACAGTCTGGAACTCTACCAGGAAGCTATTCGTCTCCTGAATCCCCTGCTACAGAGCCGAGATCTCACCATCATCCCCATCTGCGTTATCCTCTGCTGTCTGGAGATGATGTCGGCAAGCCCTCAAGACTGGCGTCGTCACCTTGAGGGATGTGCTGCCCTATTTGATGCGTTCGGTGTCAACGGTTTTAGTGGTGGCTTGCTGCAAGCCGTCTTTTGGTGTTACGCAAGAATGGGTTTGTATTGCTCGTCATCTACATCTGCCCTAGTATTGACTTTGCTTTCTAGATCTATGCGGTGCTCTAATCTCTGATGGAACACAAGGCACGTTGGTACCACTCGACAAGTGGCTACCCCCTGGTGCAGATCCAAATTCTGCCGCCGACATCTTTCGCGATCATCGTTCGCCAGATATGCACGCCAATTACTCGGTCTATCTTTGCTCCAAAGTCTGTGAGCTTGTTGCAGACAGGACTCATTATGTTGAACTTGGAGAAAACAACGGCTGTGATTCTGCTGCGTTTGAAAGACGATGGCTGCGGCTGTGGCATGACCTTCAATCTTGGATCCAAGATCGACCCAAGGAAGTTGTTCCTGTCCAGTTTATCGAAAGCCGACCGTTTCCTCAGATCCTTTTTGTCCACTGGGCAGGTATCTCTTCTAACCAGCTATATCATACAGCTTGCACACTTCTGTTAGGATCGAAACCTCGAGAAGTCAAGCTTGATGTGGGACCTACAGGATCTTCTATTTGGCATGCTAAATGCATCTGTGGTATATCATTGACTAATCCCCATCAAGGCTGCCTGAACAATGCTATTCAGCCATTGTGGATTGCTGGCAGACTTCTCAGCCACAAGTCCGAGCACTTGCTTCTCTCCAAGCTGATCCAGAGCATAGAAGCTATGACTGGATGGGCAACCAATTGGCGCATCGCCGATCTTGAGCACTCATGGGGGTACAAGGTTAGATGAGCTGTTATTGATCGCTTGTCTGACCTTGAGAAGAAATTGCTCTAGAGCCTCTGTCCCTTAATCCGGCTGCCATTCATGTACCAGCTGTGCTGATAATGCATTCACGTTCCATCCCGTCAAAGACCCGATGCGATCGATGCCACGCAGTATGGCATGCTGTTGAGGCTCATAAGTCATCCTTTTGGCGGCAAGATAGAAGGAAGCCAAAAGACTAAAGTCCCAGCAAGTTCTTGTGTCATTATTCAAGCTGATGCCGCACATGCGTTGGGCATGCCACAGAGGCGCCAGATAGATGGACCGTCCATGCTCTTTTGGAAGAGTACGTGGTCGGTTCTGGAGGAGAAGCAGCATGGATGTATGATATAGTTGGTTGGCTAAGACGGCGGCACCATTGGTAAAGAGTACCAGAGGGAAAAGTTGTTCGTTGTCGTCAATCTCGAGCATGGGTTTAAAGTCTCTAGGGCGGCTCATGTACCACATGTGCAGGGCTTCAGAGAGATTTTTCCATCTCTGAGCGGCAGTTGGGCGGGCAACGTCGGGGGATGTTGGGGTCTCACCACCGAAGCAGTAATTGATGACTTGGGCGCACAGTAGCACCGGTTCTCGACCGAATGTGAGGGAGTCTCTATGCGTTCCGTTGAGAGGCGACGAGGTTTCGTAAGAGATGATGGAGGGAATGGGGAGTGAAGAGCCGTTCATGAGACTGACGGAAATACCTGAAGTAGTGAGAAACAAGCACACAATTGCTGGAGGTGGACTTACCGAGTCGCAGCATCATCCATGACACAGCTAGTGCGGCAGAAGGATGATGTTCATGGAAAGAAGGCGAGTTGATAGCATCGTATCCAATGCTTTTAGATGGGCTCAGCCAGGAAGTAGGTTGCGTGATGAATTGACGGCGAAGGGTTACAAAGGTAAAAGTCAATGCGTTGCGCATCATATCAATGCTTGAGTTGTTTGAGTCAGGTAGTATGGCCTGTTCTGCAAAGTCCAGTTGGGTATGATCTCCCAGTGTCGTGAGCGAGAGTGAGAGGAGTGACTCAAGAAGGGAAACAGAGTCCATAGCGACGCGGGGAACGAGTAAGCCAAACGTCTGCCCAGCATCATCAATATCCAACTATGAACCTCATTAGCCCTCAATCTTGCTAGGTGAATAAAAAAGAGATTCATACCCAAGGCGCAATGTTATACCTATAATGCCTCAGCAGCTCAACAGCACGATCTTGAGGCATATGTAGACAATTGGGGAAAACATCGCCCTGAGGCTTGTCGCTCAGCTCAAACTGCGCCTGGTGTCCACTCTGTGTTGGTGATGCGAAATAGCCTCCATTCACAGTGCCTTGGGATACCGCTGATGCGGAAGGGGGCACATATTGATCATGGCCCAAGGCTAGCAGGCCGTCAAGAGCCGTCTCGTAGGCCGCGTTGGAGGGCGATATGCCCAGAGTGAAGCTCCCGGAGCCTTGGAGTTCGTGACTGGGAGGTGCTTGAGGGGATGGGACGTAGGCTTCTAGTTCGGGACTGATTAGAGGGGGAGGCTGAAGCTCATGCGATGGTTGTGTCTGCTGGGGAAGAGCATTGTCCGTTTCTGGCACAGCCATTTCTATCTCGACAGGCGGACTCGCCGTCTTGCTGAGTTCATCATCTTTCTGAAGTTGCACACCAGCTTTTTCTGCAGTTTCTGGCACGACAAACTTGTTTCGTCAGTGAATATTCAACAGAATACAAGCAGGCGATGTTCAGAATAAAAGGGGCTCAAGGGGAAGAGCGACAGAATATGGCCAGTCATAATCTCTGCCCCAAGGTTCTCTAAAGTGATCAAGCTTTTATACCAGCCTAATCTAAAGCTTGACAAGGCAAGACAAAACTCACCCTCAGTTTAGCATAGGATTGCTTGGCGCCGCGGGTAGAATCTGAAGTCGTCTTTGCGTTCTTTTGAAGAAAGGATAAGCGCGTGCCATATTGACACTCAAAGCCGCCGTCGAGACATCGCTGACATGAAGGTTTTCCCTCGTCGCCTGATAGATTAGTCAGTTATCGCGGTTCAAAATAAACGGGACTTTAGATGAAGCTGATATAAAAGTTTAACCACTTGAGTTATAATCTCTGCCCTAAGGTCACTTGAAGTGATTAAACTTTTATATCAGCCCTATCTAAAGTTCTGTTTGTTTTGAGTAGCGTCTGGTTGTTTATGAAAGATCCTTGCGCTAAGTAGAGAATACTTACATTTTCGCCTGCGGACCCTGCACTTGAAACAACCCGTCCTCGTCCTCTTGAGGCGGGTCTTGGAGGCGGCCTCTGTCATGGTTCAATTCATATGTAAGAGAGAGATCGGATCTCCAAAGTGGGAAAGTTGAAGCATTTGGATGATTTAAGCACGAGGATGGGGGAAGATGGGAGATATGGGGGCGGGGAGAGTTAGAGACTGGGGTTCTCGATTTTAGTTATACTTGTTTTGGTAACATTAACCACCAACGCCATGACGAGTCAGGAAACATTAGACGCCTGCACTGACTGGGGTGTCATGACTCGGTCTATTAAATGTAACTGTGAACAATTGTAAACCTCATCATGCAGAGGGGTCGTAAATATTCATCATTATATTAGGGCGGGGAGTGGAGGGGGCTGAATTAATGATAAAGCAGCTCATGGCAGACGTTCAGTTCTCTCTAGATATTTCTCCTTTCCTCTCTTTCTCTTTCTCTTCCTTATAGACATTACATCTTGTAAATCATCACCAACTGAACATTCACAATGGCTCCCTCTACCGTTAAGCTCGCATCTGGCCACGACATGCCCCTCGTTGGCTTCGGTCTCTGGAAGGTCCCTGCTAACCAAGCCGCCGACACTGTCTACAACGTGAGCAGTCATGGAGCTCCTCTCGAACCAACAAGTGCTAATCATGATACAGGCTATCAAGGCTGGCTACAGGCTCTTTGACGGAGCGTACGACTACCAGAACGAAAAGGAAGCTGGCGAGGGTATCCAGCGTGCTATAAAGGAAGGCCTTGTTAAGCGTGAGGACGTCTTTGTTACTACAAAGCTCTGGAACAACTATCACTCCAGAGAGCACGCTCTGGCTTTTGCAAAGTCTCAGAACGAGGCTTGGGGTCTGGGTTATATTGATCTTTACCTCATTCACTTCCCTGTTGCTCTCGAGTACATTGAGCCTGAGAAGCGACGATACCCTGTGAGTCTTGTCTCTTTGACTCTACTGTATATATGCACTAACACCATGTCCAGGCTTGGTGGATGGATGACCAGGGCACCGTCAAGCCGGCCAACGTTCCCATCCGTGAGACCTGGGAGGCCCTCGAGGAAGTCGTCGACCAAGGCATCGCAAAGTCCATCGGCGTCTCCAACTTCCAGGCCCAGTCTCTGTACGACATCCAGCGCTACGCCCGCCACCCAATCTCATCCCTTCAGATCGAGCACCACCCATACCTCGTGCAGCCCGAGCTCGTCGCCATGGCGCAGGAGAACAACATCGTCGTCACAGCCTACTCATCCTTTGGCCCCCAGAGCTTCAAGGAGCTCCCCGGCATCTTCTCCAAGAGGGCTCACGGCGCCGAGCCCCTTCTCGAGTCGGAGCTCATCAAGGGTCTTGCTGGAAAGTATGGCAAGACTTCTGCTCAGATTCTGCTGCGGTGGGCTACGCAGCGCAAGATTGCTGTTATTCCCAAGTCTAACAACCCTGATCGTCTGGCTCAGAACCTTGATGTTGTGAGCTTTGATCTTGAGCAGGAAGAGATTGAGAAGATCTCTGGTCTGGATCGGGGTCTGCGATTTAATGACCCTGGATTTTACTTGCCCAACTATCCTCTCCGTATTTTTGCTTAAGCTGCGGATTAGCTCTGCGGGATGCGGTATAGATATTGAACAGTAATGAGATAAATGCAAATAGAATTATGAACAAGTCAATGGTAGTCTTTGTGATATCGAATACAAATCTAATGAAAGTCTACCTAATATGTTATAATGCAACTAGTTCCCTTTAACCCATTGCAGAGTGTGCAAATGGCATTGTACTTCGAGATCATTCATGGCCAATCTACGCTGGCATGTCATGCATCTCATCCTTTGCATGAAAACTCCCCACATCACAACCATTTGCCTATTACTAAATAGTCTCCAACTGGCGTACTAATTGAACAAAGTCAATCATGACCCCTTCCAAATGAGGCATCTCCAAGCGCACTCACCCCACGTCCCGAGTGTGGAGATGTGCGGAGATGGTGTTATGTTGAGAACTTGTTCATCACAACGACAAAATATCCTGAAAAGGAAAGACGATGCACTCCGGAATCAAAGCGCAGGTGATATGCATAGTAACTGCATGCAGATACTGGGGCGGATAATGGCGAGTTGCGATAACCGCTGATGATTTTGTTTTTTCGTACTTGAAGCTCCCTCTCTCCTCCTTTGATCTCTTTCTACGAGACCTTACGCCAAGTAACTCAAGACAAAATGTGTTCCGTCGCAGCCTCACAACCACTCACAAACGGCTCACGGCCATCACCCGATGAGCTCAAGATCAAGCTCAACGGTTCCTCCAACGATGCCCAGACTCTCGAGGCTCCTCTGCCAAACCCTTCACTGCAGGTCACTGCCGACCATAACCTGAAGAGAGTCGACGCGCCTGTGTTTGCGCCCAAGGCTGGCGAGGTTTTGCTTCACATCAAGGCCACTGGTATCTGCGGGTAAGTCCTCAGACTACTCATGTCTGAGTTGATTGGTGGCTAATGAAATCTGGGTAGTTCTGATGTTCACTTTTGGAAGACGGGATGTATTGGGTCTCTTGTTTTTGAGGGCGACTGCATTATTGGACATGAAGCTGCTGGCGTCGTGATCCGAGTTGGTGAGGGTGTCGATGACCTCAAGCCTGGTAAGGGAACCATGAACGACTAAAAGTACCTCTGAGACTTATACAAATTGCTAGGCGATCGTGTGGCCGTTGAACCCGGTGTTCCCTGCGGACACTGCTTCCTATGCAAAGACGGCCGATACAACCTCTGCGAAGACGTTCAATTCTCTGGTGTCTATCCCTATGCTGGAACACTACAGCGCTACAAGGTTCACCCTGCCAAATGGCTTCACAAGTAGGTTAAAGCATCTCTACAACACTCGACAAAACTAACACTCACAAACCAGACTCCCCGGCAACGTCTCCTTCGCCGAAGGCGCCCTCCTCGAGCCCCTGAGCGTCGTCCTCCACGGCATCAACTCAGCCCCCATCACACTCGGAACACCCGTCGTGATCTGCGGCGCCGGCCCGATCGGTCTCCTCGCCCTCGCCGCGGCACGAGCCTCTGGCGCGCATCCCCTCGTCATCACCGACGTGGAGCCCAAGCGGCTCACGTTTGCGAAGGAGATGGTGCCGACGGCCATGACGTACCAGGTGGACATGGCCAAGAGCAACGAGGAGAACGGCAAGGCTGTGCGGAAGCTGTTTGGCGAGAGCGAATATGTGCAACCGCGGGTTGTTTTTGAGTGCACAGGTGTTGAGAGCAGTGTCTGCTCGGCTGCTTATATGGTGCGCCGTGGAGGAATTCTGATGGTTGTTGGTGTGGGCAGATCTATCATGAATAATCTGCCTTTTATGCACTTGTCTCTTGCTGAGGTGCGTATTCAAGTTGTTAACTGTTTTGCATTGTGGGAGGCTAACAAAGAGAATAGATTCAACTCCGATTCATCAACCGATACAAGGATACTTGGCCAGCGGGTATCGCGTGTATTGAGGGGGGATTCATCGATGCAAAGAAGCTGGTGTCTCATGTTTTCCCTCTGGAACAGGCGTTGGAGGGACTGACTTTGTCGTCGGATCCCAAGAATGGATGTATCAAGGTGCAGATTGTTGATGATACTGAGACGACGTATTTCTAAAAAGGGTTGGTTTAGGTAGCGGAGTAATAATGGATTAGCCTTTTATTTGAATCTCTCCAATATTTGCACATTAGATGTCACAGTAACATCCTCAAATCGTTACGCATACAATTCGGCTTGACTCATGAAGATCTAGGAAATTTAATCTACGATTTACCCTGAACCTAAAGCGGCTCCTCCCGTGCCGTTGGAGCCAGGGTTTAATGCAGCCCAAGTCGAGAGTGGAGGTTGACTGAGTTGTTACAGCAGAGACAATTCACCGCTATCTTAGGATATCTTGATATTACGAGCTTGTATCATCAAATTCTTATCTCATTATTTACTACGTATATGCTCACGTTTAGAAGATGCCATTCACCCGTCTTGGCTGGTCACGCTCCCTGCAGTTCAGTGAGGGCTACTAGCCCAGCCCGCCCAGCCCTAGAGCCAGACGAGGGTGTGATGACGTTGTATTCTTCATGCTAGGGGTTCATCTGACTAGCAGCCCTCATGCTTACTTGTCGTTGGTCTCTAGGCTTGAGGCTGAGTCTCTTGTCTTTTATCTACGTAGATTCAGAAGGCAGACTTGTCCTCTTTCCATCACGCGCCAATAGATGAGACGTCAGTTGTCTTGGCTTTCTCGCATATCTTATCTCTATCAACAACTTGAATCCTACTTTGTCTTTCTACCTACTTCACCTCTACAACCCTCGACTCTCAATGGCATTCTACTAAATCACCCTCATCATCTCCCATCACTATCATGGGCGCAACTCAATTCTACCGTTCTCAGATCGGTGAAGAGTCCGTCATCGACTATTCCCATACCGACTTTCCCTGGAGGCTTTTCGTCAAAGATGTCTACTACTTTTTCTTCTACGTATGGGCCCTGCCATGGGTAGTCTGGCCCGTATATCCCTTTCAGTCCAAAGACTTCGACGAGCTCTATCCGACTCCTGAGAACATCTTTTGTGTCGTTGTGCACCTCATTCTGGTCATCCTACAGCTAGGATTCATTATAGCCCTACCCTTCTCTGTAGCACTGCCAGTCTGGACGGCGGCGACAGCTATAGCAGCCTTTATGACTCTGAATTGGCTGATTTGCAAACTCCTCAACGGAAGCAAAGAATCCTATACTTCGGATGAGAAATACGCAAAGGCTCTGCCCGAGCACGCTCATGAGCAGTGGGTTTTCTTGAATGGTGTTGCTGCAGGGTATGTTATATCACACCAATACCATATAGCCTCTGCTGATAAACCCCTAGAGAACATTGGATGCAATCAAACTTGAACCGTCTAGCACTGACTTTTGGACGCCCTATTCTAGGCATTCATAACAAAACTTCGGGTATTATCTTTGATGTCATAGAATGTCTAATCCAGCGCAATTTTGGCTATGCAACTGGAGACGTCCGAATCTGCTTCAGACTTCTCAAAGACATCCTCTATGACGAAAGCAAATCAAAGGTCATATTTATCCTGCATTCCCAGGGAGGAATTGAGGGAGGTCTCGTTCTCGACTGGCTACTCCAGGAGTTGCCGCAGGATCTCATGTCGAAACTCGAGGTCTACACCTTTGGCAACGCTGCCAACCACTTCAACAACCCTCATCGCCATAGAGCTTCACAGACTCTATCCCGTCTCAACCCTCAATCTGCCATAAGCACCGTCCTGACTGAGTCCGCCGTGGAAACTCCCTCTAGCAGCCCCCAGGAGCCCAAGAAGGGTCTGAGCATTGAAACCAGTAACCTCCTCAGGAAAGAATCCTCTGGACTATCTTCCCGATCTATTTCAGCCGCCAAAGACAAGGTCATCTTGCACGTAGAACACTACGCCAATAGCACGGACTTTGTTGCCATATGGGGCATCCTTCACTTTGCGACAAACCGGATGGAATCGAAAAGCCTTCCACGCTTTGAGGGAAGACTGTTTTCTCGAGCAGATGCTCGCCATGGAGGGCACCAGATGAACCAGCATTACCTTAACGCTATGTTTCCTTTGAGGAAAGATGACGAGTCTGGAGAGTATGTCGGCGCTGACGAAGAAAACGAGTTCATGAACGAGGTTATCAAGGTGGGCGAGGAAGGCAGCGCTTCTGCCAATGCGAGGGAGGCATTCGAGATATCGTGGGCTGGCACTCAGGGATTTGGTAGTGGCGATGCCTCGACTCCTATTGAAGTACATGGCATCTCACACAAACTCAAAGAGGCGAGTGAAGACCATGAAATCCGTGTGAAAGATGTGAGCCGCCTTTGGAGCTACCGAAATGGGCAAAGTCCTGCGGAACTGCCTCCTATGCTTGCCACTGACAAGAACGGAGCTCCAAGGACTGCTACTTTGTAGGAGAGAATAATAGGGAGGGTGTATAGGAGTACATCGGGACTGGGACAGTTGCGGTGTTGAGTATTGTATTGTCTGATTGCAGTGGTATTATGTTAATAGTAACAAGCTTGAATAGAGCGAAGCAACTCGTTCAGCCTGGTTGTACTAAGCGCATCCAAGTGCAGTGAGAGGCTTTCGACCTAGCACAGATGCTTTGGATGAAGCAAAGACTGTATATCAGTCATGTTAGGAATTGGCGTATAGATGAATAGTCTACACGATGATCGACATATTTTGGTTGAATAACACGACAAGGTGTTGTGACCAGAGATCAAAATTAATCAATATTCAACACAACTATTTCACCGTCTTGGCTTGTCAAAATTCACAAAAGAT
The DNA here is from genome assembly GCA_021655865.1 of Fusarium guadeloupense. Classification (NCBI taxonomy): domain Eukaryota; kingdom Fungi; phylum Ascomycota; class Sordariomycetes; order Hypocreales; family Nectriaceae; genus Fusarium; species Fusarium guadeloupense. Next base: position 40,825 of record JAJJWM010000142.1, read on the forward strand.
TTGAAGGTAGAGAAAATTCAAAGACAGGGTCCTCAGGCTTAGATACTGGTATCGGGCAATGTATTGGATATCCTCATAGACTATGAACCTAGAATTACAAAACTCCCTATTCCAATCCTAAACCTGTCACTCCGTTACCCATCCTCTATATTATTTGTCTCTCATGGCTTATTGAGATCATGGTTCTGTGGCTAGGCTTTTGTTATTTGTTTTGCGGCACCCCTGAGAGTCTTCATCTCGACAAGCCAGGCCGGCCATAGCGGGAGTCGTGACTATTAGTATTCCTCCGTCTTCGGTTCACAACCCCTTCGTTCTCCAGCACTGACGCCGTTTCGGTAATTTCCAGTGGATATGCTGACCGATCAGTCCTTGGCAGCGACCCTCCGAACTCAACCATCTGCCCGTTGAACTGTATTCCACCGGATCCAGATCTCACCATCTCGACCCCCTCGGTCGCCACGGCTGACCCGGAGGTGATATCCCGCCTAGAAGCTCGCTCAGAACTCCACGGTCCCGCCTGCCGCATCTGCCAGGCCGGATAATTGTTTGACACATTGTCAATAGTGGTGGTAGAGAGGCGAGGTGAAGGCTCTGTCGCTGTGGCGGAGGGGACTCGACGAGCCTGTATGGGAAAGGGAATACTGGTTGGGACTCTTCCTTCTGAGTTGGAGGAAGACTTGCGAGACATTGGCTGTGACGAGTAGCCTTCTACCCCAGAAGACGAGGGGCGCCATGATGGAGGTCTGAGAGTGCTACTGGAGAGACTATTCGGCAACGAAGAAGAAAAAGCCTCGCCAGTCGAAAGAGTTCGACGGTGAAAAGGGGTAGGTTGTTGGTGAGAAATAGGCCAGAGGCCGCTGGTTGAGTTGTTGGTGATAGGTAGACCTGGAGCCCACTGGCTAATATCGGCTTCTAGAGATGTCTCGGAGTGACTTGCTCGTGGATGAACTGATATGTGGTCTTGGCGAGTCCAGTCTGCGTTGGCAATGTCCATTGATGGAATGGAGGAGGCTCCAAATGAGTTACCCATAAAGGGGTTTTCTTCTATAGGATCTCGACTTCTTTCTCTTGGTTGGTGCTGTGTTTGAGGCACGCTATGCGGATTGCGACCCCTGTACCCAGATCCCACTGGCTTCTCGGTGAGAACATCAGAATCTGTCCTTGAGCCAGGCCTTTGTGGGCCTGTAGTGAATATCTGATCCTCATACTCGTCAAATTCAGATACCCTCGGACTGCGTGGACTCGAACGCATCTCAGCTCCTCCACTCTGAGACGCCCTTGCGTCCTCATTTCCAGCACCATCCTCCTCCTGAAATACCGGCCCCGGGATCATGCTGTCGAAAGGATACGGCACATGTGTATCAATCTCCAGAGAGGGAAAACTAGTAGCTAGATCCCATGAGCTCCGCGGCTCGTTATCCATGGTCGAGAACGAGCTTGAAAGAGATGCGCTATTGCTCTTGTCAAACACAGACACATGAGGTCCCTGTATCCATCTCCCCTCAGAATCTGTTGTCATCGCTCGTGCGAGGGTGGAAATCTTATCTTGAATATTCCCAAATCGATCCTCGAGAGTCTTTTCAACGGCGATCAACTCACGACTAGGCTTGTCGACTCCCCTGATATGCTTCAGAATCTTTCGGCAGTGAGTAGCATATCTTCTATAATCATCCGGAAGACCCATGTCCTCGTTATCCCTTGCTCGACGATCACCCTGCTCAAAAGATCGGAGGAAAACAGCCGCGGCGCGCTCGAGCCAAAAGTCAAACTGGCCTTCTTTTTTCAAAGTTTCTAGAAAGAAGCTCTGTACGATTCCGTGCATCTTGAGCACATCCAGGGGCTCAACGTGTCTCGTGATAGGCATGGTCTCATCTGGAGTGCTTGCAGATGGAGCGTCTTCGATCTCGTCACGTTCGATCAGGGCAAATGCGATGAGGACGGTAAAAGTCTTGTTGAGACTTCTTTTGCCCATTATATCGTGAGTACGTACAGGCGTACGCTTGTCGAGTGCTCTCAGACCTACAACAGTCAGCTTCAAGTTCTAGACATATGGGGAGTATAATTACATACCAAGTGCGAGCATTTCAACAGGAACTCGGCCGCCAAAGAAGGACAGCAGATACATCAAGTTGAGTGCTGGCATCTCACCACGGTCCTGCAGCTTTTCCCGTACGGCTTTGTATGCACCCAATCCACCAGCACGAGGGCGTTTTCTGTAAGACCGGATATACTTTGAAAGCGGCTCCTTGGTTGCTCTCATCTGGCCAGCCGCCGTGTGAATAGCCAGCGGCAGGCCTTCCACTAACTGGACCACCTCAAGTGCACGATCAAGATCGTCCTGGGTCCATGGTCTCTTTTTATCCATCTCTTCCAGCAGCAAGGCCTGAGCATCGTTCTCAGCGAGGGGGCCGAGCTCTAGTTTCTGAGGATTATCAAAATGGTGGTTCCCTGCGATGGACGTGTCGGTGGACGTCAGAATCATGCTCGAATTTCTTGCATCGGGGATACATTCTGTAAGATTAGGAGTGTCGTGTAGAGCACCGTCCAAGATAAGCAGCCAATTCTCCGACCGGTCGAGCCAGTCTCGAACCAAAGGGATAACCTTGCTCGGATCTTGAAGAGTCGTCTCGTCCTGAATATCAATCTCTGCTCGAGAAATAGCATGCTTGGCAATTCTCAAGAATCCATCTTCGAGGTCTTCTGGGGCTTTCGTGCGGACCCAGAACACACCACCAGAATAGTCGTGTCGATGCTTATAGGCATATTCCCTTGCAAGGTGCGTCTTTCCTCCTCCAGGAATCGACCATATAAGTACAGCAGAGGTCCCTTGGTCTCTGCGCTCACTGTCCATGAGCATGCTATGGAGATCTTCCAACTCTTGCTGCCGACCCCTGAAGAGCGAGTTTGGCCGAAAGCGTTCTGGGTGGACAAAAATAGCTTCATTGGTAGTGTGCTGAGTCGATGTTGACTTTTGGAGTGCTGCTTCTTCCCTTCTGGTCGAAGTTAAGACACCGCTCTCAGTAAGCGCTTGAGACTGACTCGTAAATGGTGACATGATCTCGTTTGCTCTCGTCATGGCACGAGCCCGTCTCTCATCCTCCTCGGCAAGCCATCGCTCTTGGATTCCAGAAGGGGCTTTCTGAATCCATTGCTGTATAGTTATGGAGATGTTGCGAAAGCCAGGGGAACTCATGCTGTCAAATTTGCACATGCTAGAGTGTGTAGCCTCTATACCATAGTAAGTCACTCCAGGCAATTGAGGACCAGCCGAGTTCGCATCGACTATGATGATTCTGGGTATACATGGTTAGCTAACGACATAATTGGAAGTAATAAAGTCAACTTACTTGGCACCCTTTATATCCGTCTTTTGATTCTCATGAACCATATGAATCTCAAAGCGCTGATAGATATCCAAGAAGTGGCTGTTGATATTTGCCAAAGTTTCGTTCTCTTTCTTGAGCGTCTTTAAAAGAACTGATTCTGAATCAAAGAATCTCCTTGGAACCACCGCATCTGACATTGCCTGTAGAATGATGCCCCAAGTAGCAGCGCCCGAGCCTATATGCGGAGTTCCCAAGAACACCAGCCCAAATGTCGAGACATATATGGACCGGAGATCCTCAAGATGAGGTTCGCGAACATCGGCCGAGTAGAGCAGAGCTCTTTTGACGAGGATACCGCCCAAACTATGACACACCCATATGATGGGATTTCTAAAGGTCTCTTCACTCCTTCGATAGAGTGTGAGGTTCGTCACAAGAGACTGCGCATGCTGGTGGATAAAGTTGTCGCTAGCGGTTCGATCGTTCTTCTTTGAATAGACGTCTGCATTATACCCGTACACCATGATATTAGCTTGAGCACCCTTGAGCGCCGTGGGAAGTAGGTCAAGAGGCCAGAATGTGCCATTCTTGGCCGTCCATGTTTTATCTGGCGAGCCATTCAGGCCATGGACAAGAATGATGTCGACTTTGGCTTGCGGATGGGTATATACCGCTGTTGTTTCGTAGCGGGCTATGGAACGGTTCTCAGACCCCTGCCATGGACTAGTCAACTAATTATGCCTTCAAGTACAGACTGGTGGACGTACCATGATGTGTCGTCAAAAATGGGGACGCTCGAGATGCGTTCTATCACTGCAAACATTAGGAATCACTTGAAATAAAGAGAGGAGAGGCAACGCCAGCGACAACTAACGGCTCGTCTGTTTATAAATGGCCTTTTGAGTCAGAACGAGGCTGTCGATAATTGAGCTGCCTAGCAGTCATACACTCAGCGAGGCTATGGCGCCCACGCTGTTATTTCTAGATTTTGCTGTCGGGCTGAGCGCGACGCGCCATGGACCTTGTCACAAGACTCGAGATATAGTGGCAGCTGAACCAAGTGGTGTGCTTATTTACCAGGTTGTAAAGCGAATAAGCAGCTGTGTAATTTGCCTATTGTGGCTGAGCCTTTGCCCGGCTGAAGATAGTATTTTTTTTTTTTTTTTAGTCTTGTCGTCAATGAGCCTCAGGTGAGAAGTTTAAGCCGCTTTAACATTAAGCAATCAGTCATATCACTAATGCTTTTCTATTGCCAATGAGTTTTTCTTTATAGGTACAAGTATCGGGATTTTGGACTGCAAGATATGGCTTTGGATAATCCAACCAATAGTTAGTTAGATATGCAGCACCCTTGTAAAGACAGTCTTGGAGAGTTCCAAGAGCCATCTAAGGGCTAGGTGAAGCAAAAGACTATCAAGACATCAGGCTGTCTTGTATTTTTGAGGTTGAAGTTATATCCGCTACGTCTATGCAAATGTCTGATCTGAACCGGATCACAAATCTGCGTACACTTATATGGTAGGCATAATATTCTGTCAAGTTTATTTTGATGTGTAGAGGTTATCGGTGAGGAAGCCAAAACCTCAGTTTGAGAGGTTCATTGTATACACTCAATGACTTGACTGATTAAAGTGGCAATCGACTTCTCATTGATAATTCCGAGTTGTGGTCGTTCCAAGCAATTCCTTCCTAGACTGCCCGCATTTTGGTAGGGATTTGGTCATTCGAGCTAAGTACGAGCTGAATTGCATGCAATAAATGCAGACTTCCGCTGGGCGTTGATTCCTGAGGCTGGTTTCTTCAGCAAACCCGGCCAGTTCTGAGTCCCGAAACTCGTGCCTGGCGAGAGCTCGAGCCACGTCGGTTGGCAATGTAGAAATCGGTGAGCCAATAGTCTCAATGTTTGACTTGACACCTCGCCCCGAACATCACAATTGCCCAGACCATGACTCAAATGAGTCATACTGGCTTGGCCACTGCTTTTGCCCAATGTTGAAGCTCTGCAAGGTGACTCTACTGATTCCAACCCTGGTGTTTTTATGACTCGCTTTCAACTTGAGCCTCATCTTTCAAAGTCTTGCCATGTTCCGAATCCTGGTCTCGAGTCTCGCCCGATCTTCGCGTCGATATGAATCCAGGCCTTAGGATATTCCCTGCAGCTGTCACATTTTGACTTGGTTCAGCCAACCAGGCTAAATTCGGTAGGCAGCCTGTTCAATGCTCGATTTAGAAGCGTCGTAGGTAGTTGAATGATTATTGATTATGTTTGTTTTGTTTACCATGTACTTGGATAGAAGCCAAGATGTTATGCTCCAGTTGGCTCGAAAGAATTGCTGACTAGATGCTTACACCCAACATCTTGTCTCCTGTGGAAAGTAATCATTCTCGTGGCGCGAGCATGATGACGTACTCTCTGGTACTGTGTCCAAACTGGATCATGTCCTTGTCTCTAAGCTCTAGATACCTGCTCTCAGGAATCTTGCCGTCATTCAAGGTAGTTCCATTAGCGCTCTCAAGATCAATGAGATATGGCTTAACCTTGCCAATCTTGTCACCAAATTCGTTCCTCTTCTCGACGTAGCGGAACTGAATAACGGCGTGTTGCTTGCTGATGCTTGGGTGCTCCGCGGGCAAGTCCACGACAGACATTTCCCGCCCGATGAGCCAGCAGCTTCTCGCGCTCAGCTCAATCGTGTCGACAATGTCCTTGCCCTTGAAAACAAACAGCTTCCAGATATCGCGGGGCGAGGGCTTGCGCGCCTCGGCGGGCTCGTGATACTTGAGCGCAACCGTTGTACCGTCCGCCTGTGCGACCGAATTGGATGCCGCCGCCAAGACGCCTGTGGTGCCAAAATTGGGCTTCTCCTTTGGCTTTTCAGGCTCTTCGCCGGTTGTAACAGCGAAAGAGTCTGCCTGGGATGGCAAGGGGCCAGAGCGCCTCACTGGGCTACGTTTCGCAACCCGTTTGTCATTTGCGTCGTCGTCATCGAGTCGTCTTCGTCGTGAATTCTTGTCATCGCGTGACCGTCGACGTCTGTGTTCTCGGGTTCGATCACGGTCTCTATCTCTGCTCCGAGATCTCCTTCGTGAAGATTCTGGTGTGCGGGATCGTCCCCGGTCGCGTCTGTCGCGTGATCGACGACGTTCTCGGCGTCCAGAGTCTCGATCTGAATGCTTTGGTCGACGGTCGACATCTCTAGGTTCATCGTCATTATCATCGTAGCGTCTCCGACTAGATCTACTGCCGCGCTCTTCATCCGACGCCATTGTTGGTGATATTTGTGCTTGATAAGACAAAGTAATCGACCTGAAAAAGCAAGCAAGATGACGCAGCTGAGAATTACTGGTCGCTACCTACCTTGAGGTGAGCTAACGCTAACGTAGATCTGCACGTGGCTGGTACAAGATGAGGCGGAGCAGTGGCTGAAACTAATGCGACTAGCGAGGCTAGCGCGAGATGGACTTTTCTTGGCTTGCATTTAGGATTGATAAAAGTTGTGATAAATTTCCAAATGTCATATCAGATACTACTCTAGATAACTAGTAATGGATCTCGTCTATACTATCTAGGTAAGGTAGGTGTATCATCGCTAATGCGCCGCCAATGTACAGTACTCCAATAAGCGCACCCAAAGAGAAAAACAAAGAGAGAAAAATCCCGCTGTGGATATCAAATCAAACCAAATCAAATCTCATCAAAGTCGTAGGTCGTCGAGGGGAGACACTTGACACTTCTAAGTCGCAGAAGGAATAGCCATGGCGGTCATCCTTGATCCCTTGTCAAGGTATGCCTCGGCACTGCTGTCAAGGTTCAGATCCTCGACACCATTCCTCGACACGGTAAGACGTTGCTCATCTTCGTTCCACCAGACGTCGTCGCCGACCTCGGCGTCCCCAGGCACCAGCAAAAGCATGCCCTTGTTGCTGCCGAGGGCAATTCTGCAAGATGAGTCCTTGACAAAGGCCTCGAGAAAGGGGACGTCGTAGCCCTGCATCCCCCGCAACGGTCCCCCGCTCTCGACGAAGTCCCTGATCAGGTTGCTCCGCTCGAGGCTCCAAAACTGCCGAAAGTCCTCTGGCCGTGAGAAGGCGTCAACGTTTGTGAGGAGCTCCAGCATGCCCGCCATGCCGTTGAGGACGGGGCTGAGGAAGTGGATGAAGGAATTGAGGATCTCTTCGCGTGAGTATCTTGAGGCGGCGAGATCTGCCTCTGTTCTTAGAGCTGGCGACATTGTGTGCAAGAGAGTGAGTAGGCGTTCTTGGTTTGAGGGTAGTGGTGTTCGGACGTGGTAGGCCATGGTCAAGAGGGAGACGAGAGGGAACATGGATGACATGGATGATAGAGGTTCGGAAATGGTGGCGATGTTGTCGATGTAGATGGCCTTGTTTGGCTTATTTGTGAGCAACTTGGAAGGATGCATTTTTGGCGTTGATACTGATGGGATGTGTGAAGTTGTGGTTGTGTAGATGACCGGGTTGGTGTTGATGACACAACTGTATGTAAGAGTAGATGGTATTGTTTGTTGTAGAGACTAAAAGATGATGAAGCAAACCTCAAGCTTCTGGAAGGACATGTCAGACTATTTCAATGAAAGTCAAGATCCATCTAAAAAAGAAGCGCCGAGTCCCCTCCCTCCCCTTTAGAAACACCATCTCCGTAACCTCCGCACATCCACAATCTGTCTGTAAGTGAGGTGAGGTGAGGCACGCCATGCCATGCCTTGCCTTGCCTCTCGCTACGCACTACGCTGCGCACTGCACCCCTTGAACGAACCAGAGAAACCCTACAACAGCGAGACCCTTAGCCGTCTAGTGCCTGACCCTAGTCCCTGGCTACACAGCTCATTACCCAATAGAGTCACTCATGATGGCAAGGTGGTCGATTGACAGGGCTCCATGCCCCCACGAGAGGGAACCACGCATCGGGTAATACCCAAGTCAGTCTCAAAGCCCAGGCTTGCGTTTTGGCCTGGATGCGCCGCCTGGAGTTAAAGCTCCAGCGCAAAAAAAAAAACAGGCGAGACAGGGCGAGGGCGAGTCAGAGGAAAAAAGTTGTTGAGGCCCTTTCACATGCTATTTGTAATTTGTCTGGTCTGGTCTGTATGTGAATAGATGAGATGAGATGAGATTGTATGGTTCAACAACATAGAAGTACTGCGTAGACGTGTCATCGATGGTAACTTGGCCGTTCCAAGTTTACTTTGTTGATATCAAGGTTGTCTCATGTTAACGAGGGTATGCACATGCTATTCTTCTTTCTGCCCAGCCTTGTTGTTCTTGATCTCGCTGTCGATGTCGTCCCCTCTCGGGCCTTTTTTTTCTGATCTTCTTTGGCTTCTTGGCTTTTGGGCCGCACCTGTCACTCACTTTTTTGTATGGCTAGACTACGGAGGAACTGCTCGCGAGGTCAACCCTCCATCACCAGTCCCGCGGCTTACGCGCTTCCAACTTCCTACTCCCCCCTCTTTTTGGACAACGTACAACTCCAACAACCACCAGAAATTCGGAACCCCCAACTTCCGCTGTGTGCCCTCCTTCGTTTTGTCCGCTGCGGGGAGCGGAGCGGGTGAAGAGACAAGAGAGCCAATATCAGCCTCTATCGTCACTTCAGCTTTGGGTTTGCTCTACTAATCTAGGTTACGTGGCTCTCCCCCATATTCTTCTTCCCTCTTTTTTTTTTGTCATCTCAACTTTGTAACTATCCGTGCAACCAACATCACACAATCTCGACGTAATGAAGCAGTACCTAGCACTCGACTCGGCTCACGGCATTATCCTCGGTCAAGTACCTCTGTTCGGGTTCCGTATCTCACGTTATGCTAATCTCATTCCATCTGTTGTCTCTCGGTTTCCAATGCTCCCAGGATCCAGCCGTTATGTCACGCTGCAGCGGGAGGCACATACCGCCCATGGGAGGTTTATTGGTCAGACGTCAAAAGTAACCCTGAATGCCCTCACCACTTGTCTCCTGACACCCACGGCCCTTTTCCGGATATGCCGACAGGGCCAAGTAAAACAGGTGATGAAATCTATTATTTCGGCGTTATTGGACTGGTAATTTAGATCTTGGCCAGATCAGATGTTGATTTGATCTAAATGACGAGCTTACCGCAGAGCCTCAATCAGCCTCAGATACCAGAGGAGTGGTCACAGGGTTCAATCGCATGATAGTTTGACTCGTCTCAGTGGCCCGTAGCTATTAGTGAAGCCCGAAACGCCCTGAAGCTTCAATCACATCTCTGTACAATATTTTTTCCTAGTTAGTATGACATATGGATCCCGTGATTTTTCCGACTTGTTTCCAGAATACCGTGATACTGCGGGCCGACTGTTGCAATATCTGGGCCTATCTTCGGATGCTCGTTCAATAGGGCGCCCTACTTTTTCCCTCCTTCGAGAAGCGGGTCTAAATAGCCTTGTTCACTATAGTGAGCGATCAATGGCGGTATGAATGTCCTTTGTGTCTGCTGATGGTGATCAAGTTCTTATCAAAAACACGTCGACTTGCGAGAGGCTCATTAACAGCAAAATGTTAGTAATGGCTTGGCTTAATGGGCATTTGGGGTCTCTCGTGGGGGTTTGTGAATTTGCTAGTCTACCGGGCCAATACAATTCCAGCACTCAGATGGTATTTTGTAAGTCGTAAAAGTAAAAAATGAGGCTGTTGCGTACTGTTTCAGCTGTACATCAGCTTGCAGTGTTGATCTCAGCTTGTAAGTGAGTACACGTATTCTTGGTACAACGCCCTCACTATTGGTTAGCTGCCGAAGTTAGCTATAATAAATTTCACATAGAACGTGTTCTCCTAGAATGATTAATTTCATTGCATTAGCTCAAGCCTCATAGAACTCGGTGATGGGATCAAGAACCGACAAGTCCGGTTCGGATCGGACTTGGGCCTCTTCGGATGTAGCATTCTCGTCGGAGTCTCGGATCTTGATGAATAACAAGAAGACTTGTACTATTAAGATAATAGTATTCAGCCAGACTAAATAAAACATAATTGTTCAACTAGTTCTACTAATTACATGAGTTTCAGCTATCCTTTCCTTTTACCATCATAATGGCTCGATACACCGAATGACTCAGCCGGCCTACATGCGCCTACAGCATTGGAACTCATACAAGTCTTTGACCACTCTTCAGACTGCTCTTCTAACTTCCAAAACATTCTGTGCGAGTTTGAGTAGTATATAGCAAGAGATAAAAGTATCAATATTTTTATAGAAAGATTTCATTTATTAGTACATATCATCGTGATATCAATTACGTCACTAATCCAAGTACAAACATATCATCTCATGACAGTAAACTGCAACATCTCACAGTCACATACCATACACAATGTCAACCGTCGATAACAACCCCGAAAACTACGCCCTCTTCCGAGATTGCTTATCCACCACTCTTCTACAACCCGCCCCCTCGGCCCCGGACCCGCCTAAGCGCCGACGGCGTCAAAAGAACTCCGGCGCCCCGGCCGCTGCATCCACACCAGCTCCGAACCCGGAGCAGGACGCCGAGGAGCTCTCCGACTTTGTCGACTATCTAGCAACCGAGATCTTCGAGAACCTCCCAGAGGAGCTACAGACGCTCGACTACCGGACCTGGAGGGACGGTGAGGCTCTGCAGGAGCAGTACTCTTTACCTCTTACCAAGGAGAGCCTCGCGGTGCTGAACTTGCCACCGTCTGTTATTGAGACCTTGACGACTTATAACCTCATATCTGCCGATCCTTATGCTACCTCTCATCTGCCGTCCTCGCCAGAAGCCTTCCTTCTCCCTATCCTCACCTCGTACATCACCCCCTTGATCGAGCCACCTCCCGCTACACGTGCCACCCGCACCGACGCATGTGAGCTATGTTCTCGATCATGGGTTCCTCTGTCCTATCATCACCTTATCCCACGATTCGTTCACGAAAAGGCCGTCAAGCGAGGATGGCATCGTAAGGAGGATCTGCAGAATGTTGCGTGGCTTTGTGGTGCTTGCCATCGCTTTGTTCATCATTTCAAGACACACGAGGAACTCGCACGAGATTACTACACTGTTGAGTTGCTGCTGGAGGAGGAAGAGGTTCAGCGCTGGGCTGCATGGGTGGGTAAGCTGCGGTGGAAAGGGAGGTAGTCATCAAAGAGTGGGATAATTGGCGTTGCGTGTATTTAGCAACTGAGCGTTGTAGCATAACTTAACATCCACAAGAGAACTAAATATTCTCATAAGCATTTAGATAATATGTTATGAAAGACCATAAAGTCAGCGATCATGGATTGGACCTCAACGGGCTCGGCGTCCAGACTTCGCCTGCCATAAAACACGGTGCATATGAAATGGGTCAGTATGCAGGCAACAAGTCCTCAAGCTCCGTTAATCTAGGTGATAATGTATGTATTTAGTTTCTTGGTTATCTTGCAAAGTGGTTCTGGTAGGCAAGTTCTTGCACCGAGCCATCAACTTACCGTTCACTCAACATAAGAGTTCTCCAAAAGCAGGTGTTCAGACAACATCTAACGCTTCGCCATGAGCAAGTGTGGTCAAAATTCAGTATATATTTAATATGGCTTGGATGATTGACATGCTCATCTCAACAGTAGCGACTTACCTCTCAAATCGCGCTCAACGCAAGCACGGTAGGTGACTCCTATTATTGAGTTTGCTGAGTGGCTTCTTGTCATCGCGGGGGAACAACACTACAGAAAGAATGTAGGCGTTCTGTTGAGTCGTAACCAAGGCGATATCTTATCTATTGATTCGAGAGGAAACGTGCCAACAAGCCATGTTGGTGTGAGACAAAGACTCATATCTTGTAGCTGAAAGTTTTATACGACGTGATATGACTAGCCCTGGCCTAACAAGGGTGGCTATTATCATACATCTCGACAACAATTACTCTAACTCGATTGCGAAACAATATGCTGTTTCTTAGCGTATTGTATGTTGATAGTGTTCCTATAGGTGCCTATTGATCCTATCGCACGGCATGTCTCACATTCAAGATTGGCCTCTAGTCCAGCTCATCCATACAAGTATGTGAAAAAAGATGTCATGAGATCTTAATCAAGCAGATAGAAGATATAACTTCTATTGTAGCACCTCTGGCCACCTGCAACATGAAATCCTACACGATGGATCTACTATAGCGTCAATAATAAAAATGGCAGTCTCCTTTCTGTGTGGAAGGAATTCAGCGCTTTTGTTTCGATGGATTGCATAACATCTATTAATAGTCCAGCCTCTATTTAGAAATATGAAGCATTCAATATTCGAGGGCTCGCCGGAGCACAAACAATGTTTTGTGATGTCTCTCATCCTTCATCGGATAGTAGCTTGTCCTCAACAAGGCTCACTGTTGAAGGTAGCACAAAGAACGAAAACAAGGCAAAGTGAATAGAGCTTCGTATTTGGCCATAGAGACTCGAGAATCAACAAGAGCAACAAGGACAGTCGTTTCACAGTATTCTGTTTTCATGTTTACTTACTTCTATTTTGACAAACTCTGTTTCAATCTGCCTCTGAATTGCAAACTGGTCGCCGATAGAGACATGCTCAAGCTAAATTAACCATGCTGTTATTTAGGCTCATTCGACTCGGATTATCCTATAAAAGGTTAGATTAGATACCTCTGGTTGTCTCTGACTATTCTTCTAATACGGGCATCGGTTCTATGGCCCTGTTGCAGTCAAGCTTGGAGGCTGGCATTACAATCCCTATTCGTACCCTCGCCTCAGCCCATTATACTGTATCGTAACTGCACTGATTCAGCTCATAGATAAAGTATATGACTCCTTCCTTCAAGTTATCTTTTGTATATGGGTCGTTAAGCTTAGAAATATCGAGATGCACAAGTATCATTACTTTGCGTATGCTCTATAGCGACGAATATAATCACCTCAGATACCCCTTTTCAAACGCAAACTTACACAGAGGAATTGAGTCTAAGGGCTCGGTATACACACTAGCCAGTTTCTCATGGCTTCATCGCTTATAAGTCAGATCTTTCTTGCCAGACCAGCCTCCTACTCAAGATGAGACCTTCATTAAGAACTCAATTTGCCCAATTCGAGGTACTATTTGTAATATCAAGCATTCATAATTTAAGCATCATATACCTAACCCGCCATGCTGCTCTAAACCCCCCAAAAACGCCATTTCTCCCGTGGGTATATACAATCGTACAGAGATACAGACACACAGTCCTCATCTCACATCGATCCGTCCAAACTTTTCCATCCGTATCTCTCTTAAGTAGAGATCGTCCCTATTCACGCTGCCATCTAGGCTCCGACAAGTCAACCTCCTGAGGCACAGCTGAACCATCGACACTTTCCCGCGAACCATTGCCTAACAAAGCCTCACGGTCCTTCTTCTCCTTCTCGGCCTTTGACTCCTTGCCCGTCGTCGTCTCATCTTCCTCTTCCGGGACAGCTACCAGTCCCCTGTCACTCGCATAGCTACCCGCTCGACCAGTGCTCGCTCCTCTAGGTCGAGTCAGCGTCGTCCCAGACTCCTGCTGTTCGCCCTGAGCCCCAGCCCAGCTATAATCCCCACTTCCAGAGCGTTCCGTCTTGTGCACCGAGCCGCGACGTGCAACGTAGTCGTCAAACTGTGTGTCGCGCTTGTGGTTATATACGCTGGGGGATCGCGAGACGGTGCCCATCTCAACAGAGTCACGTTTGGAGATGATGCTTGCCCGGGAAGATGTCGAAGAGAAGCGCTTGTCGGTCGAGTATCGGGCCCCGCCTAGGCTGCTCGCGTATGAAGTATCGCGCTCAACATCGTCGTTGAAGCCAAAGGGCTTGACGTTGATGGGGTGGGTGTAGTCGTCGTAAGCGGAGAGGCGACGGTATCTCCGCACCGAGTAAAAGACTAGGACAAGAGAAGTGATGCTAGCGCGATGCGTCAGCTCAGTTCAGAGTTTGTGACGATGGTTGAACTTACATAAAGGCACAGTCCAAGGCGAGAGCAACAAGTGAGTAGTGCTTGTCATGCTTCTCGGTGTAGATGATAATGTCGAGGATAAGAGTCGAGATTGCGCATGTCAACTTGATAACATGTGTAAAGAGCATGGTCCATGGAGTCAAGGACTCTGCAAAGTACTTTGCGATCTCGACAAAGGTGCATAGAGACGCAACAAACCAAAGTGCCACATTGGTAGCCTCCCACCTATTCATAGTCAGCAAGGAATAGTTCCATAGCCTGTCTTTTGCTCGTATTTAGAGAGAGGACAGAAACTTACACAATCTCAATAGTAGGGTCGTCATTGGACTTGTCGTCGTCTCTTTTCTCCTTCATACTATCACCGAGTCTCCAGGCGAAGAGTCCCATCATGGACATGGACAGAAACAGCTGAAGGATCCAGGTAGGGATAAGAACCATGACACGCCATTTGGAGCGGTCAAATTGTGCCTGTGCACGGTGATTTCCGTTCAAAAACATGTCGATCACTGTTGTATTTCTTGTCGTTTTCGTGGTGGTTTGATGGTCTTCCTAGTGTCACTCAAATTGACAGCTCTGACCAGACCGTTATCCGTCTCTCCCAGAGTCTTGTTGCTCAATGGTGTTTTGTAATAGTTGACCGTTTCTCATACAACCGCCTTCTTGTGGGTTGTCAATTATCATAAAAGTCTTATAACTGTCATAAGGCTGCTGTGCTGGCCGTGTCTGTCGTGTCGTCGTCCTGCGTGCGTGTTGTATTTATGTTCCTTTCCAGCGAAAACTCTAGGTTTCCGATTCTGCCTAGTTTGTCGAAACTCTTCAGCCGTAAGAACCGTTCTCGAGGAGGAGGGGACCAGCCTTTTTATTTGTTTACACCATCTGCGGCCAATGCCGCCCGAGACATTGGTCGATGCCCTCACTCGTCCCGTCCCCGCAACCGAACTCAGCCCTCTTCGAATATAACATCCATGGCGCCAGAATCCAGGGATGATGAGCCACCGCCTCCACTGTAGTGCAGACACTCTGACGGGTGCTGGGCTGGAATTGGCCTTAGTGCTGATGGAGGCTGCGGCTGAGAGGTTGCTGACAGGGTCGGGTAGGGTCTGAGGGGGAACAGCTCAGAGGGACTTTTCAGCGGCTCTTTTACCAGAGCCTGCTATGTAATTTGCTGGCTCTTGAACAGTTTGAATGCAGAGTGATTCATTGAAGGGCTGTTCCGGGACTCTTGTTGCTTTTCCCGAGTTATGGCTCAATATAGATACATAGATACATACAACTGAAGGCTGGTCATGTTTGAGTCCTCTCTTGGAACTGTGCAACAGACTACTAGCTAGCACGAAGCTTCTCTTGCTAAATAGCTCTAGCCAAACTTGATGGACGTTACGGACATTTGCCGTAGTAGTAGGATCTGCTGCTTTGACCACGCCCAAATTGCCGCCAGGGTTAAGCGCGAGGCTGCGCAACGCCCTAAGGCTTAAAGGAGGCATTTCTAGCACCATTGCACTGATGAATCCAACGGGTCTCGAAAGCGGCAAGGCTGATTTTTGGGTTTCAGCGCGATAGAAGAGCCAATCCGGATCAAATGCCTCTCTCCACGCAACTCAGCCCTGTATAAGCTGATGGCTGGGTGGTGAGAAACAATAATACAGTACCGGCAGCCCGGGCACGATGATGATGAGTAGTTATTCAACCTCGCTGAGTACCGTCAACGCCTTTCTTGCCTCATCCAACAGTGCCTCGTCAAGATTCAATATTCTACCAGAGTGGCGGTAGCTCAAAGGTGCGACAGGTGGGGGCAGAAACCAGGGATCATCGTCATGAAGTCACGATTAGGCTGGGGGGAGAGGAGTTTTGTTTGTCGGTCAACAGAGTATCCGTAAATACTGGAGCCGATCTGAAGAGTTTCCGAGAATAGAAACATATCCAACTATAGTCCACGCTGTCGGATAAATCCATCTCTTTGCATAACCATCGTCTAGAATCGGCGAAATATCATCTTGGCAGCATATGATTCCCGGGCAAAACCACAACTGCGCCTCAGTTTTGCCAACAATGTGCTCGGTCTTGTCGTCCTTAATTGACGACAAGTTTCGAGGGATAATAATGCAACCCAACAACGTCGTAGGCCCAGGCACCAAAAGCTGCAACAGAGTCTGGGCGGTTGGGTCGTGGACCATTCACAGCTAATGGGAAACATCCTCCAATGACAGCTCAGTCGTGACAGTAAAATTAGGGGCCTGGGATGACGCTTTTCTTGGGCCCGCAGGGCTGATTTGGAGGGTCGGCAAGTCGCATAATGTAACTTGATGGAGGCAATTGGGATAGAAATTGTTCTGATCAGTCGCGAGACATAAAAAAACAGCACGGCTTTGCCAAGTCTATAGAGGCGGGAACTATGTTATTCATAATGAGAATGACTGTTGACTGCCAATTCGAACCATTTATATCATGAGATAGAAACAGTTAAACAGTAATATGTTTCCAACCTCTTTCGGTAACCATTGCGGTCTCTCGGTCCCCGCTGACTAAAAATGCTGGGATACTATTCCTACAGTAATATCTCGGACTTGACCCTCTGCCCTCGGACTCGTAGCCTATCCGATCCATCCAATGCTGACTGCTCTCGTCAGCAACATACATGTACAGAGTATGAAGCGAGATTAGCTATTACGCTGACTATTCATGCCCGTATATATATGTCCAGGAACAATATGTTTTTCTCATGGTTTCTATAGATATTCTTGTTTATTAGTGCTGTATTATATGGTGAATTTGTCTAGTACCAATGACAAACAACCTTTTGGATGCTTCTATTTTGGCAGTTGCATACTATTTCTGTATATGGTATTAAAAGTCCTCAGAGGCTCAGCCTTATGAGATAAGAATTAAGGGTCCCAACTCTCGAACTTTGTGTCCTATTCTGTCCGTCCGTGCCGAGCTCAGCTGCCCGCAGTTGCTCATGTCTATAGCGGCGTACATGTTACTTCTCTCATCTGCTCAAGAGGCAACCCAATCTCTCCCTCAACTGTCATTATTCAGGAGCCCTTCTCTAAATGCCAGCGTCCTTGTTGGCTTGATAGACATTTGCCGTGTCGAAAGCAACTACCCGTCCTTGTTCGTTCGTCATGGAGGGAGCATTGACATCAACCTGTCGAGGGCCGACTGTGGAATATGTTAGTTGACTTGAATCTTGCTTGATGCCCGAAATTTAGGTATTACTTACTTGCTGCAGCTGAGACAGCCGAGACGAGGGAAACAATGGTGAGGATAGAGAAGTGCATCTTGATAGAGGAGTAATGAAACCTTGAGTAGACTGGAGATGTGATGATATGAGATGAGATATCAAGATGTCGACCGGCGACGTAAACAAAGACTTGAATGAGACTGAGAAGGAGTAACTAGGCTGAGATGAGTAGAATGATCTGAAAGATTGACTTTCCTGGCTGGAGAAAAAGAACTATTTGTATCTCAGCGTCTGTCTTCACAATCATCTGGTTGTACACGCGTTCTACCGTGGAGTTACAGAACCTGAAGCACTAGATGAATGCCTTGAGACGAATGTAAGGTTCTCCGTCTAGATCTACAACCCCAGATTTGTTTTGAACTTTAACCACAGTTTATGCACATAAATAGCAGAGCAGCCAAGAATTGTTATTGGAACCGAAAATCTAGACTGCATTCGTCATGATACGGGTTCCTTAGTGAAGCATCACACGACTCAAGTACACAGGCTGAAACAGGAGTCGCCCAAGGTCTGGAACCAAGGGGGTGTTGATCAAACTGGCGGCAGTCAACTATCCGGTAACAATATTGTATCACCTTTCCAAGAATATTCTTACAGGTTATTGAGACCGGAAAACTTGTGATCCGATGATTCCTCTCCCAGAGCTAAAGAGGCAGACGGTGTTCAGAATAAACAGGACTTTAGATGAGGCTGACATAAAAGCTTAATCACTTTAGAGAACCCTAGGGCAGAGACTACCATAACTGGCCATTTTCTGTCACTCAGCTACTTTTCCCTTCGAGTCCTGTTTATTTTGAACGCCGCCTGGAAGGGCACTTGGCAAACGCCCCCGCCACCCGCTGTGACTCGATGTCCCGGCACGTAGGGTTCTCTTCCGGCGGGGACTGGGGGCGATCGTGGGGGTGAACCAGCCTAGAAACACCAGCTGACGGCTGACGGCTGACGGGAGGATAAACAAGCAAAGTTTCCCTTTTCAAGAAACATGCCTTTTTAAGCTTGGTTTGGCCTTGTTCAACAGAGCCAAGAATACCAAGATACTAACTCAAGATAAGATATACCTACACGCAATATTCCGCTGCCCGTGTGCAACTCTAGCGCCTCAAAGACCCCTCATGAGCCTGTCTCTGCTGAATCGTATTGGTCTTTCGATAACTCAACTTACAGACCAGAACAGAACAACCTTGAAAAGCCGAGTCCCACTGAACTACCCCTCCATAACAGAACCATCTCTCAAACCTCTCTTCCTCTCCCGCCTTTGCTCGCCTTTCCTCTCCTTCCAGCGCCTCTAACCAGTCTCTTTTTGCTTTTCTCACCCATGCTCTTGTTGAGAAGCGTAATCTCTCGTCATTTTCTGCTTCCTCGTGTCGTCTGAATCTGATCTGATCTGATCCTTCAAGTCTCCTGACCTCTCCCAATCTAGTCTACTACTTCCATTCCCATGGCTACCACGGAACACTGCCTCGTGTGCTTTGAGGCCCTCGACGCTCACCTCAACCGCCGAAAGGCCCTGACCCTTGAGGAAATTCAAGAGTCCCTGGAGCCAGAGACAGAGACAGAGCCAACAGCCCCAAAGGCCCTCGACGACCCCAGCCTCCAGCATCTAGCTGCCCCCGATGCCAGCGCTTCCTCTTCCTCCTCGTCCACTTCGCTAGGCGCCTCAACTCCCGCTACAAGCACATCCTCCCTGCCCATCCCCCCGAGCTCTGCCCCGCTGTTTGTGACGTGGAACACCATGGACGACGGCGAGCCCATGCTGCGCGGCTGCATCGGCACCTTTGAGGCCCAGGATCTCTCCGAGGGCATCGCAGAGTACGCCCTCGTCTCCGCCCTCCACGACACCCGCTTCTCCCCCATACGAAAGTCGGAGCTCCCGACGCTGCAGGTCGCCGTCACCCTCCTCACCGACTTTGAGGAGATCGACGACGTCTTTGACTGGGAGATTGGCGTCCACGGCATCCGGCTCTCCTTCTACGACCGCGGCCGCCGCTACGGCTCCACATACCTCCCGGACGTTGCCTCGGAGCAGGGCTGGACCAAGGACGAGACGCTCTTTAGCCTCATCCGCAAGGCCGGGTGGACGGGCAGCCGGGGACGCTGGAAGGACCTGGATCTCAAGGTTACGCGCTACCAAGGCAAGAAGACGACTCTTGAGTATGCCGAGTACAAGAAGTGGCGCGAGGCGGTTGAGGCGTGAGCGGGAGATGCTACCTTTAACCTCGTGGACAGAGGGGGTAAGCAGTTGCTTCTAGACATAGAGGCCCGGCGTTTTTGGCGATACGAGCGTAAACTCCTTTCATGATGTTTTGCTCTCTGGAATTTCTTTTGCTCAACAGGTAGAGCTGGGTTTGTCAATACCCTCATCTAACAATCAGCTACACAATAAACTCGATGGTTGATCTTGACTTATAGATTTGATTCAAGACACCTAGTGTCATAACGCTTTTGTAATATGGTTCAAGCTGATTTAAGTTTTCACGACTCGACCTTTTCTCCTTAGAATATATCCTTAACATCTCAACTCTACACTCACTGACAGGACATTCGTGATTATCATTTTAAATTCACGCTCGACTACTAGTATATATCGACCTGTGTAGCATATGCATTCGAAATGCATCATGACAAGTCAGCACTGAGCAAATCGACTTCTAATGTCGTCTAAACGTATCCTAAAACTCCGGTACGCTGATAGTACCTAGGTAGTTTTGGTACATGATATGCTAGTTCAGAATTCGACTTTCCCCCCTGAAGAAACAAAAAGGGGGGCCAAGATACAGCGACGACCATCCTCAGATAGAACAACAGATAAAACAGAACAATGTGCAGAGTCAACTCCTTTCATGATGACAGATGATTGGGCACAGTTTCGCCCTGAACAAACCGCATCCGTAAAAACCAACTTCGCCCAGACGCCGAGGTATCCCTGGTATATGATGATTTTGAAGCCTTTGAAAGATCCCCTTCCCTTCCAGATAACCGACGCGAGTGCCATCCGTGCCTTGCCTCCGGGTATTTCCTAGTAGTACATCACCTCCACCTTCATCAGCATGGTTTCTCCCCGAATCGTCCTCACCAGCACCGTAGACTCTTCCAGAAACCACCTTCCTTCTTCCCCCCTACTCGCTCGCCTTGGAGATTCGGCCCTCGCACCCCAACGGCGCGCTTCTCGGTATCGCTGTCGGTCGGCAGGGGTGTCAGCGGCTTCGTCATGCCGCGGGCGTTGAAATCTGCTGCGTCGGCGCCCGTATCAGCAAGACGTCGCGCCTCGACGACACGACGCACCACGAGCGCAAATGTCTCCTCAATGTTGACCTCGAGGCGTGCACTCGTCTCCATAAAGCCACAGCCTCGCTTGCGCGCCCACTCGAGACCCTGGGCGGCGGGGACCTGTCTGCTCTCCTGCAGATCGCACTTGTTGCCGGCGACGAGCTTGACGGGTGGGATTGTGCGGGAGCGTGTGTCGTGGCCTGATCGGAGGCCGGCGCGGCGTGCTCGGTCGGCGTTGTCGAGGCGGGTCTCGGCCTCCATGTCGATGAGGTCGTTGAAGTGCTGGAGGGCGTCGAGGGAGTCCTTGGATGTGATGTCGTAGACGAGCAGGAATGCGTCGGCGCCGAGGTTGGAGGACGCCCACATGCCGCGGTACTCCTCCTGGCCGGCTGTGTCGGTAAGGGCGAGGTGGTAGGTGACGCCGTCGATGCGGCGCGTCACACTGTACGAGTCCTCGATTGTGGGATCATAATCTGAGGTCCATTGCGAACGGACGAGGCGCAGTGTGATGGACGACTTTCCGCAGCCGCCGTCGCCGCAGATGGTGATGGATATAGGGACTGGTGTTTGTGTCGGTGCTGTCATGTTGGCGGTTTGTGTAGGTGAGAGAGTAGTAGCTTGTAGTATGCTCAGTTGCACAGCTCAAAGCTGTCGAGCGCGCGTAACGGTCGATCACAATGCAATGGGCACCGAACCGCGCCGTTTTGTGGAGGAATTAGAGGGCTTCTAGAATCTGTCTAGAAAGCGGGAGCGTCGCCAAGGCCTTTGGTAGGTTGCTGAGCTGCCTGATAAATTACTGTAACCAAGCTAAAGTAAGGTACTGCTGTGGCTTTGTATGTCTGGGGGTTTTTGTGAAATGTAGTCGACAAGGTCGGTCTATCTATCGTTATTGATCGTAGTAGTCGTGTCTCGTCGCAAGTGGATATATGTTGCGGAGCTTTATGCGCTTTGATGTCGTCGTTTTGAAATAGGTGTACGAAGTAGTGGTAGGTAGAAAAATAAAAGGATCGATGGGTTGTTTGAGGGTCCAAGTTTCTGGCCAGATAATTCCTAATCGTAGAATTCGGCAGTTCCTTTGATTTCCCGGGGAAGACGTAAGAATTGAGAGTGAGAGAGTGTGAGAGTGGGATTGAGATTGAGATTGAGAATGAGAATGAGAGTGAGGGGGCTTTTTCTGAGACAGGCCAGGGTTAAAGATGACGAATGTATAGATTGAAAACCTGACGCAAGAGCAGAAGTAGAGGCAAACAATTCTTTTTCTCCCTTGTGTCGTCTTGGTTTCTTCCTTTTCTCTCCCCTACAAAGTTAGTCGGGTTTTGATCGTGAGGTCAAGGTGAAGGTGATGGTTGTTGATGACAATAGAACCACACTACCTATTAATAATGGTGTATATAGAGGGAAAGGGAATGACAAGAATGGAGCGGCAAAAAGGAAAGAAAGGAGAATCAAGGAGAATTGACAATAAGAGTGACAGAGAGACAGAGAAGAAGAAAAAGAAAAGAAAAAGGGCTTTGCCTTTTGGCTATGCCTTTGCTTTTTTTTTTTCGAGATGCCCATGCCTGCCCCCTTGTTGCGGAAAAACCGGCCGAGGGTGCCGTCTCAAGTTTGAGGTAAAGCATCTGGGTACAAAACAGCCCAACCCCCAGGTGCTCAATCCCTTCCCAGGTTAGTACCCTACGATACGGGCTGCTAAGAGGCTAAGGCTACCTAGGAACCCGGGACCTGAGCTTAAGCTGGGCAGGGCAGAACCAGAGCCAGAGCCAGGGCAAGGGGGCCCCGGGGGAGGGGATCCATCTGAACGTCTGTGGCGCTTTGACGCAGGGGGGAACTAACTAACTAGGTAACTAATGGGTGAAGTGAGAGAAAAAAAGGTGGATAAAAAGAAGGTCGTTGTTGTCTCTTTTCTGGCTGTATTTCTCTTAGCTGGGCTTTGGGCATCAGCGAGCTTTGATACCTTGGTTGGGCATTGGCTTTGGCTTTGGCTTTGATCTGTCCTGTCCCGTCGTGTACATACTCCGTACTCTTCTTCCGTCTCCTCTCCGATGGACGGGCCATTATGCGGTCCTCTTTTTAAATCAAAGGGGAACTGAACTTGTTGGTTTACCCTTTTTTGCCTGGTTGGCAGGGGTTACAAGGTTTAACAAGAAAGAGCTTGGACAACAACTAGACAGAGACAAGAGAAACTCGTCCGTCCGTATGTCCATTGCGTGTGATGGATTCTGCAGAGCTCAACACTAGTTAGGGTGACTAATTAAGTAGGCATCCATGTAAATTGGAGGTTACCATGTTTAAACACCACCATCCCGAGAAGCTGGTATGTTGCAATGTGATAAGTAACTTGACAAGGGATGTGGATATGGATTCGGTCAAGAAATCAGGGGCACCCTTATGAGAGAACCAGACCTCAACCATTGTGATATGATCTGATCTGATCTGATTCTTTTATTCTCTCAACGCGTCAGCTTCTCCAAAATCATGATCCATTAGCTGTCGAGAACCACTTTGACGATAACCTAGCGCAGCATAGTCATCAATAAGCTTTTCCAAAGCAAAGCAGCCAAGACCAGGACCCCAACGGCCAAAAGGTGGGGAGGTCGCTATCAAGTGACAGGCAATACTTGTCGTTTCTTGTCTAGACGACAGCCTCGAGCCAAAGAGACGGGATGAGCAATGACGGTGACAGTGGTGATGGTGCTGCTTCTCTCAACGCCGCGGTTTCCGAAACGCTTTAACGCGCTTCACTCAACTCGTCGTCGGTCTTGGTCTTGGTCTTGGTCTTGATGCTCAAAAAGCAAAAAATTATAGGTCTAAGCGATGTGATAATCACGTACCATCAAGACCAGACGGTGGACGGCAGATCCCTTTTTACCACCTGAGACTTTATAACCTGCCCTTTTCGTTCTCTTGGCTAGATATATCTCCTATCACTCTCTCGTCTAATCGAGAATCGTTGTCCATCTCCTTTATTTCTTCTCGCATCTGCATGTTTTTTGACATCTCTTCAAGCCAATCGACAAGGTTTCGGCTCTTCTTGGCCACGCAAATTGACTTCCGTGCGCACGGACAAGACAGAGAGTCCAAGCAGCGTAAATCACATTTTCTCTCCAACTTGACGTTTTAGGTAGGGTTGGTTGAGAGGTCGAGACCTAGAACAGAGCGAGGTTCTAGCCATCGAATCGTATTTATCCGCCAGTTTCAAAGATATCATCTCTGTTCATGCGTGTACCGTCTGATATGGCTTGAACACCAACTTTTGTCTCGTCCGAGCCATGGCCTCCTCGATCTATGGAATCTTTTTTCGGTTGTCATCTCCACGTCTGAGCACTCAGGATGGGGAGGCCCGCAGAGCCCTCCTGTTCTCCAGGTCTTAGACATGGATCTGAGACTTTTTCAACCGGGTTCTTCCATGTGAAAAGGGAAGCTCAGCTTCACAAGCGATGCGTGATGGCGCCATCACGGGAAAACAAGGCCAAGATCAAAAAGAGATTGAGCCAGGGTTTGGATTGGGGCCAAGCTGGTTTCAGTTGAGCTTACAGGAGACGAGACGAGATTCACCAGACCAAGTTATCTACCCTGTACTTTGTCGTAAAAATGAAATGTCCTTTTGTCATGATTCTATGATAGAGATATCATCCAACTCAGCTTATTAACGTTACGGAACTTGTCGTGGGCTTCCGGAAAAGACTCGGTAGAACAGAGGAAATCCCTCGTTGATTTGGTTGAGTCACGAGACTCGGTCCGTTATTGTATGCCATTTACTTGGCTATCTCGGAGAGTTTTCATGTGACTCGACTTTTCTTCTTTTGTCTATAAACCAACTTGATTTTCATTCTCTTACTTTATATCACATATCACAAGGAATTTCTGATAGTGCTGAGTCTTGGCTGTACATACCAAATACTTTTCTCTTACGTTTTTGTCCTACCCTAGCCGCCATGACCGTAACCAACGGCAGCCACTTCAACCCCTCCACGACCACCCTCCATAGGGCTGAAGAAGTGAACGATGTAAGACATACATGTCTTTAGCCCCCGTGCTGATTGGTTGCTGATACTGTTACACAAGCTCATCGAGGCTGTCCGAGGTCTCGTTGTGCCATACATCAAGGCTGCTGACGATGCAGCGGCAGAGCGGGCGACAGGAGATATTCCCCTGAGCTCATCTGGAGCAAGAAACAATATTTTAGTCGACTTTCAGAAGCCTGAGGCTTTGGCTCAACGGCTCAAGTTTTCCTTGCCGAACCAGGGTCAAGGAAAGGAGGGTTTGTTGGAGAGTATTCAACAAGTCTTGCAGAACAGTGTAAATACTTGGGACCAGGGGTTTCTTGATAAGCTGTATGCAAGCACGAATGCGGTAAGTATCAGCATTAATTGCTCGATCAGGTGGGATGTGGGCTAATTGAGAGGTTAGGTTGGTGTGGTGTCAGACATGGTTCTCTCTGTCCTAAACACCAACGTAAGTGCCACTGCTCTATTATCAGATCAAGACCGACTAATGTGCCACAGCTGCATGTCTTTCAAGTCTCCCCCGCTTTGACTGTCATTGAAAAGACCACTGCAAAGACACTTGCACACTTGTTTGGCTTTACCGGACCACGAGCAGGTGGAATCTCATGCCAAGGCGGAAGCGCCTCAAACTTGACCTCTCTCGTCGTTGCTCGCAACACCTTGTTTCCCGAGTGTAGGACTTCGGGTCACGGTAACCGCGACTTGGTGGTCTTTACAAGTGCCCACGGCCACTACTCTGTTGAAAAGAGCGCCATGATCTGTGGACTCGGCTCAAAAAGCGTCTGGCCTGTTCCCGTGGATGAGAACGGATGCTTGAAGCCCGATGCCCTTAGGGAGCTTGTGATCCGTGCCAAGACCGAGGGCAAGACCCCCTTTTATGTGAACTCAACAGCGGGCACAACTGTCATGGGATCATATGAACCCTTTGAAGAAATCTCAAAGATCTGCAAGGAGTTTGGTCTATGGATGCATATCGATGCCAGCTGGGGAGGCCCTGCTATCTTCTCGTCAAAGCAAAGTTGGAAGCTCAGGGGTGCTCACTTGGCCGACTCCTTGACGGTGAACCCGCACAAGATGATGAACGTCCCCGTTACCTGCTCGTTCCTGCTAGGGCCCGACATGAGCATCTTCAACAAGGCAAACAGCACTGCTGCTGGCTACTTGTTCCACACTAGCGACAGCGGTGACATTTGGGACCTTGCAGACTTGACCCTCCAGTGCGGTCGTCGTGGTGACAGTCTGAAGCTTGCCCTGGCATGGATCTACTATGGTGCGGCTGGCTTTGAGAAGCAGATTGACCATGCTTTCGAGCAGGCTGCTTACCTCGCCAACCTCATCAAGCAGAGCGACAACTTTGTTCTTGTGTCGCAAGATCCTCCTCCTTGCCTCCAAGTGTGCTTTTACTACGCCCCAGGCAGGAATTTGTCTGACGACAAGGAGGAGAACACCCTCCGAACTAAGGCAATGGTAGAGAAGATGATCCTTAGAGGATACATGGTTGATTATGCTCCTGGACCCAAGGGCAGCTTCTTCCGTGTTGTGGTTAACTGCCAGACGCTACCAGGAACAGTTGAGGGTCTTGTCAAGGGCCTTGAAGAGGTTGGACGTGAGTGATTATGAAGCAAGATTATAGAATAAAGACAGCAACGTCAGTATGTTAAGAGTTGGAAAGGTCGGTACATTATGAGCTTGAATAGGGTATAAAGATGTTGTATGACATGATGGTTGATGAAAAGAAATATATTAGAAACATAGAAAGTGTCAAATAGACGAACTATGTAAATCATAAAGCAGTTATATATGATTTATGAATGCATAAGTGGGTAGTGATACACTGGTAAAACCGTAGCAAAGCTTATCTTATCGATAATCTCTTATCAGTTCTCGAGCCAGAAATTTTTGGAAAAGTTTCTGGTCGAGCATCGCAACCAACCGCCCCGCCAAAACTTCCTCTCGACTTGCCCAGGCATAGATCGACAGTTACTCAATTCAACAGAAAATATGCCCAAGCCAAGAACAAGACGCGGTGTTGGACGTGAGGAGAAGAAGCGCAAGAGACTCGAGGAGGTTGAACATCACGAGACATACGAAAACGACTTCAAGCGGCAGCGCACCTTTGAAGACGACATCAACAACGACGACGCTAACGGTTATCAAGATGGCCAAGATGCGCAGCAGAACGGCATTGGAGAGAAGGAATTCTTTGGAATGCTCGCGGATGAGGAGCAAGAGTACTTCCGCCGCGCAGACGAGCTTCTCGAGCTCAACCAATTCCCCTCGACCGAAGAGCGCGACATGTTTCTCGAAAACGTTTACAAGGAGGCCGTGGGCAAGGAGCTCAAGCTAGCGAGCAGCCAGTCGTGCTCGCGGTTGATGGAACGACTTATTCAGCTGTCGAATACGGCGCAGAAGAAGCATCTGTTTGACGCTTTTGGCGGGCACTTTCTGTCGCTTGTTCAGCACCGGTTCGCGAGTCACTGCTGCGAGGCGCTCTTCTTGCGATCTGCCGGTGTAGTGTCGCAAGAGCTTTCTGGTTTCGTACTTGATACCAAAGGTACAAGCACAGACATGCAAAAGCCCGAGACAAGCATGGAGGATCTATTTCTGGCGACACTCGACGAGCTAGAAGGTGCCATGCCCTATCTAATCACCGACCGGTTCGCATCTCACACCATGCGCGTGCTCTTGATCGTCCTGGCTGGTCGACCCTTGGAGGATTCGTCAGTGCGCACCCTTGTGAAGAGCAAAAAGAAGGAGAAGATCTCTGTTGCTGGAGCTTCAGCTACGGACGAGGCGAACCAGGGCTTGAGAGCGGTGCCATCGTCGTTCACCATGGCAGCAAAGAAAATTATCCAAGACTCTACGGCGGGAATGGACGCGACCGCTCTGCGAGTACTTGCTAGACATCCTATCGGAAACCCTACGCTGCAACTTCTGCTTGAGCTTGACCTGACGCTTAACAAGAGCGAGCAAAAGTCCGAGTCTGAACAACCCACTCTACTGTTCCAGCTGTTGCCTGGTGCTCCCAAGTCACTGAATGATGGCTCTTCGGAAGCATCTGAATTCATCAATGGTATGATTTACGATCAGATCGGATCGCGACTCATAGAGACGCTCATCACACACTGTCCCGGAAAAGTCTTCAAGGCACTTAACCAGAACATCTTCCTGCCTAGGATAGAGGGTTATGTCCGTAATGACGTCTCTTCTTATGCCGCTATCCGAGTGCTCAACCGTCTAAGCAAAGATGATCTGGTCCAAGCGGTCGAGAAGATCGCACCCACTGTGCCCCAACTGGTTGCTAAGTCGAGACTCAATGTTCTCAAGACACTTTTTGAGAGATGCGCTGCTCGTGGAGCTAACGAGGAGATTAAAAAGCTCAACAAAGGGCTCAAGGAGGGATGTGGAAAAACACCGGCGGATCTTATCATCTTCTTGTGCGGCTTGAAAGATGAAGAGAAGAAAAAGAAGGATGTCCAGCAAATTTCCAAGAACGAGTACGCTATTCAGTCTCACGGAGCACAACTTCTTACCACACTCCTGTCGATCCCTGGTCCTACAAAGGGCGTACAAGAGTCTCTTCTTGCTCTTGAGCCAGCTACTATCGTCCGTCTCGCTACCACCTCCATGCCCACCGTTACCATCCTTACCACCGCCTTGTCCATCTCATCCTCCAACCCTGCCTTCCACAAGTCTATCGCCAGTGCCATTTTGCCTCACACCCACGAGCTCGCTGTTTCTCAATTTGGCCACAACCTCATCAATGCCATTGTCGAGGTCCCCAGCAAGGGCAAGGAGCGAAGCGTGCCGTTCCACATGAAGGAGGCCATGATGGCGCGACTAGGCGAGCACGAGGCAGAGCTGCGAGAGAGCTGGATGGGAAGAAGTGTCTGGCGCACCTGGAAGGGTGATATGTGGAAGACTCGACGTGGAGACTGGAAGATTTGGATGAGGGAGGTTGATGCCAACGTTCCACAGAGTCTACCGCAGCGCGGACCCAAGGTTGCTGAGAAAGAAAAGACCGTACAAGATGCCAAGCCTGTGGAAGAGATTGCCGAGGAGCCAGTTATCGAAGAGCCTAATGGCGAGGAGAGTACCAAGATGGATGTGGATGAGGCTGTTGAGGCTGTTAATGACGAAGAGAAGAAGGAAAAGAAGAAGAGCAAGAAGGACAAAAAGGAGAAGAAAGAAAAGAAAGAGAAGAAAGATAAGAAGGAGAAGAGAAAGAAGAGCAAGTCCGATGAGGACAAAGTAGGCGAAGAAGCTGAGGAGTAAGATAGGTGTTGTTGAACGATAGTGGTCACAGATACCCAAACTTGAGCCAAATAGTTTATGCAATCAAACGGCGCATAGTCACCGCGTGCTATATTTGCTATATGATTCGTTATAAGTTTGTTTGTCTATGCTGCTTCATCAGTAGGAGGTTGATTTTGAACAAGTTTCCATGATATTATGATTGACAAGCCTTTTCGTGACACTTCATGTTTCTCTTCTTATATGTCAAAGTTTTGCTAGTGTTTTCCAGTTTTTGGAATCAAGCAAAGCAGCAACTTGTTTACATGATTAGTTGACTAGTTGACTAGAATAACAATCACGGGTCTGAAGTTCAACCATAAATTGCCCATACTTCCCTCTCAACTCAGTATTCAGCAACCTTCATCTCCCCATTCTTATATATACAAAACCAACATGTTTGTTTTCTCTCCTGGGACCTTCTGGCCGTCATCCAGTAGAAGCAGAGTGTCTATATATAAGTAACTTGATGATATCGTGTCCTCCTCAGCGAACTAACCCCCTCTTGATGTCAAGGCATCTTCGGCCATTATTCTTCCTTCTTACTATAAATATTGCCAGATAGATGCCCTCAACACTATTTTAGGTTGAAATTCAATGTTTAACTCAATAGTAATATACGAACATGGTCAGCGAACACCCCAGAGGGCTTGCTCACACATGGCCGACCATTGTCAGTCGATAACCCGTAGCCTTCTTGATGAGATCAGGGCGAAGCAAATTGACGACCGTGATGATTGAAGCGAGGCGCCCATGGGATACCTAGACTATGTGGCAGATAGCCGGGATGGCTTTATGTTGGACAGTGCCTTCAAGCTCAGAGACGACTCGCTGAGCCCGTTTACGGATAGCTTGCCATGTCACTCTCCATCGCTCCCAGTTATACCTGAGAGAACGAGACGGAGCTGGCACATGCGAGCAAGGTGGAAGAAATTGGCAAAGGAGTTCAAGGGGAACTGCCTCCAAGGCTACTCCCAGATCATATATACGTCCTGGTTATGAGCATGAATGCCCTCACTTTTTCCTGCGCAACAACCAATGCCTCAGAACCCTAGTTTACTATATAACCCTGGCTCTATCACCGCGCTTTCTCCTTTTACTTGCCGCTTTGGAGTAGCCGACCTACAGAGCATCAGCAGTCGCCGGCGAGAATTAGTCCAAGGATGCTACCATTCGGCTTATCTCATGCGTCACAAGACATATCCTTAGGCGGTAGCCGCCGTTGGGAGCCAGCGCAGAGCTAGCAATGGATGATTCAGGTGAATATAGCACATAAAAATCCTATGCATATTGTACCAAAACCTCATGTTGTCATTTTGGTCCTCCACTCAAGACAATAGTGCAAAATAAAAGGTTTATTTTAGATTTCCAAGCCCAAGTTAAACTAAAGAAATAGAATACCAACGTGCATTAAACCGGACTGAGGAGGTTTAGGATAAGGTATTCCGAACTCCTCATAGTTGCATCACAAAGGACATGCCCTCCATGCATTGCATTGATGCGACCCTGGCATGCCGTGCTCTTCAAAGCCATTGCTATGAGTTGACATGAAGGTTGTGAGCTCCCTGCATAGAGTTTCAACACACGGCACTGACCTTTTGATTTCTCTACAAGAGTAGCAACCCCGCTGCTTCTGACTACCCTCCTTCACTTGGGAAACCCAGACTACGAGATAGTTTGGCTAGCCAGCGATCGTGGCCAGCACACAGCTTTACCTTGCACTTGAGATGGCGGTAACAGTGCGAGACTACTCGAACCTCAACAAAGGACAAATTTGGCCAGCAATGTGAGCAATTGCCCACGATCAGAATATGGTTGAAGGTGTCGCTCTGGCGCGGGAACAAGTCGGTCTACCTACGATGTGTCCCGGTGGTTCCAAAGCTGCAGGATAGAGTCCGCGATCTCTGCTGCTTCGTGGATATCGTGAAAGTCTTTAGCTGAACAGTGCCGGAGAGGTCCGATCTGAACCTAAAGACGCGGCATCAGTTTCATGTGAGAAGGCGTTTGATTCGAGCCAGATCGCTGGGCCAGGCTTTTTCTCTTCAGGAATTCCCGATATAGTTGGTCTTGATGTGGGAGACGATCGATGTATGTTTAGTGATATTGCTACGTACAGCGAACACTCTGGTGTCATACTGACAGCAGATCAAGCGTTGAGAAAGATAAACCGGACTCGGACTAAATGGGGTTTCGCCCATTCAGTTTCACGAGGATTAAGCTTGGGAATTGAAGAGTTGCCTCTTGCTACTGAACTGGCTGCTGAGATGAAAGCCATCAGCGGCTTTCTTAGTCATGCTAAAACGTTGTTAATAAAGCCCCCCTCCTGGCAGATGCAGCCTTCTCAAAGAGCCAGAGAGGACAGAAAGCGCATGCCTTGCTGTCCAATCCAGAATGATTAGAGTCCGTCAATGTGCATTATCACACCAACCTTAAATTCTCGATACTGCCGTTGCGTTGGAGATTGTGTCAAAGCAGCTGAAGCCAATGATACACGTGTAACCTGTCATCAATATAGTGAAATACAACTGTAATGTAGCTGTCAAAAGTCTTCACTTGACAGGATGCTTAACAGAAAATTTCCAGAACAAGTTTGTGAAGCCTCGAAAGATATAAAGATATCTTCTAGTTGCAAGCTCTGGCTAGCCGAGCTTCCAATGGCGTCCAAGTGAGAGAGAGCAAGCAAATGTCCATCTTGCCTGTTCCCACTGATCAAAGATCCAAATTTTACCCATCAATTACTGGGGAAAAGTGCAAATTATGACTCGAGTAACTCGTAATTCGGCAGTACCCAGTTCATCCCGACGGGTGAAGGGAAGACTTTGATTCTTTCTTTTACCCATTCTTTTCGTAGATGTGACTTGGTCTGACGAGAACCAGCGTTGCTCATGAAGAAATGGCGGGGAATCTCAAAGTACCCGAAATTTCAGCTCAATCTTGTTGCAAACACCGTTGAAGATACGGTGTCGACAAGATCGGTTAAAGGGTCCCATGCAGTTGCTTCAGGTCTCTGAGATCGGGGCTTCACTTGAGACCCCAGATCTCGCCAATCTATCCGCGACCGATTCGCCTCAACACCATTATTACCGCATGATACCCGTCATTATCAGCCACGAGGGCACAAAATCCCTCGCATAATCGTGTGATTTCTTCTCAATGGGTCGTAATCGCTTGGCATCACACTCTAGGGGCGCCTCAAAAGGCATAGACAACCCTGCAGAGTCCCTGAAGGTTGTGAGCCATATCAGGAGCTGCAGGGAGGCGAACGGTGAAAGTTCACAAAAAACGCGGTGATATTGATGTAATGCTCGGGAATTACAAATCAGCACTTCCCTCTCAGCCTTGAGTGATTGACCCCAAACAGACTTTGCAGGTTCCAAGGTTACATTTGATGGAGATAACATCAGATACAGTAGGCCCCCTATCAAATCGCCACGATCGGGAACTTGCATTGGTGGCCGGAAGGTCTCCGCTGGCTCTCATCAGCTGGAATTTCGTTTCTTTTCTTTGTTCGGTTTCGTTGCGAGCCAACAAGCCTCACGCTTGTATCGGAGCTTGGGAAGCGTGTTGAGAGAAAATCTGGGGTAAGATCGAGTTAGCGACGAATAGGCACACAGAAGATATCGCCTCTCAACACCCAGTTCCACGCGAGACGCGTCTCCCATGGCAAGCCCTGTAAGGGTTGCTCTCCGTTACGCTGAATTTATATCATATCGACGTCGGTACCCGGTAACTGGGCGCGAGTGCTGGATCTGCGGCCCTTGAGATTAGCTCTCGGAGACCCTAACAGCCTACAGTAGCGCAACGACGGGAGCCAATCTCGTTGCGTGGGAGACGTCATGGGCGAGGCGGCGGTTGGCGGGAGAAATGGAAAGGTTTGAGCAAGGATGGAATTGTTTTAGAGATCGGCATAGCGATGCTAGAAATCTCCATGTTGCATCGCTCTATGTGTGGCTAGTGTCATCAAGCCGAGGTGAGGCAACTGGGGAATGGTGTGGCGCCTAAACGTGGCACAAGAGCTTTAGGGAAAGGCGAGGGGGAGCAGCAGGCACATAAGGGGAATAGCGCGTAAAAAATGCTAGGACGTGCAGCCAGGGGAATTGTTAGTGCAGCGTTGTACCTCTGCGTACCGATACGGGAATGTGCTTCGGACTGGAAAGCCCGGACTAGAAGGTCCGGAGAAGTCCATTGATCAAACCAGAGTCAAGAGCCAAGAGCATGCAACCAGAGACTTGAAGAACATGCAAACTGTGTTGCTACAGTTAAATAGAGGCATGCAGAGGCGTTTCCCTTGTTCACGATGGTCATATGGGCACTATAGATGTTTCTTCTTGTCAAGGTCTCACGGCCTCATTCTGTAACCGATATGCTTCTGTCTCTCACTCAGGTCTTTGCCGGCTAATAAAATTTCCCCACGCTTTAAAGAAACAAAGCATTGGCCCAAGGTGGTTCAAGGCATTACAGTAGTCTAACTACCTTACTATAACCACTTCGCTTCAGCCGATCTGGTCATAGCAATGCAGAGCAAATCAAACAAAAGCATGCTATTCTTTATGATCGTGATTCAACAATTCCACAGATCGAAAGACGCTGGATCGGACATACTGGAAACTTGTCAGAGAGAAAAAGAAGGGATGGGTTGTTTGGTTGGTTGCTAAAGCACCGCGGCTGAGGGTTGCGGTGGTTCTTCTAACACCAGAGCAGAAGTTCATGCTTTGGTAAAAGCGAGCCCCTCTGTCTCCACTACTGAGATCCTAGCTCTGCATGGTTTCGAAGATTCGCTTCAGTTGAGTTGGGTCCGGCTCAGTTGATAGCGTTATAGTAGCTGTAGCCGTACTGTACAGCTCTTCAACAAGCTTCATTGTGAACGGCCAAGGGTCCGCCTTTGTTACTGACGTGTACCTTTGGTTTTGTGCCCAGTAGGAAACTTGCTCAGCTGCGTCAGCCGTCGACACCTGAGCTATACATGTCAAGTTCACGATCGCCCGAATCTTCTCGGGCACTAGAAACATGAAGATCTAAGAACACACACACACAAAAAAAAAAAAGCTCCGTGAGGTTAATAGCAACTCAAAACATCGTCATCGGCCATCAGAACTAACTGTCCCCCCTTTGTGTGTGCCGAACAGCTGTGACTGATTGTGACTGTGCATCACTCTCGCTGTTGCTTGAGTTCCCCGGCCGTTCTTCTCCCAAAGCTTGGCTCCCCTCCCGCATGTCCCGTCCTTTTTTTCCACGGGTCTTGGCGGGCTTGTTACAGCTTCCGCTCGATTCCCTGTCTAGGGTTCCGCCTGTCTGGATCACCAATTTGGCCTTGTTGGAACAGCACCGATTATATTGCGATGCGCACCCCCCCGGCGATGCTTCAGCCCTGGGACGCCCGAGGCTCTCCATCGCAGCTAAAGAACGCCTGACGATGCCTTGATGTGATAACAACGTCGCAGGATCGTGGATTTGGCTGCCATGTGCCGTGTACAGTACAATCAGTCATCATCAGCTCAGCTTCCTAGCACGATAATCAGGCATTTGACTGTCCCATACTGTACACATTGAGTTCCACCAACGGCTGGGCATGGCATGTCCTTCCCTTTACTTGCCGCACCATGCCGTGGCACTTTGTGACAAGAAACCCTACGATGCCACGCAGCCTGAGCAGGCATGCAGGCGACCTAGTATGGAGTTGGAAGCTGGGGTTCGGTGGGCAAGAAAACAACAGAAAAAAAGGGAATCACCTGGGCAAAGCCCAATAGGGGAACAAGAGGAGAAGGGGAATGGAAAACAAGGAACGGGCCCAACATCCCATTCTTCTGCAGGCTGGAGTTGACATTTGATAGTGTCGCTTACACGGAAGACTTGCTCCGCAGGCTTGTGATCTTCACTGGGACACAAGTAGAAACAACAACAAAAAAGGTTCAGATAAGTTTCAATTGAAACAAAAAGGATTATTCTCTCGAGTTGGGGGTTTGTTTGGGATCGCGATCTCTGAGACGGACGAAGCATGGGTTCAACAGACAAGTGTCTTGTCAACGGACTGCCTAGTCTTAAAGCGATCGGCCGACGGGATAGTTTACGGTAGTGCCCAGCAGGCCGAGCAACAGCAAAGGCCCACGCGTCACGCTATCCATGGACTGCAGAAGAGGATAGGAAGGACTCTTGTCCATTGAATAGAAAGCAGAGTCAACCAACAACGAGGATGCTGAAGCCTGTGCAACGAGGCATCGCAGAGGAGCTACAGTACGGCGCTAGAAACCTAGAACTACCTTATCCATCTCGTTGCCGGGAGGCCCTGCGACTGTAACTCTAGACGAGGCAGGCCTCTCAAGTGAGACAAGCAGGAAAAGTCTCAAGGGAGTTGTGATGGTTGCGATAGGATGGCATAATGGGTAAGGATCAAAGACTGGATCCCTCAGGGTTAAGCTCCCAAGGATTCTTTTGGCTCGGACAATATTGACCGTCGGATGAATTGAAATCTCCATGGCAAGTGTACATATGTAAGTTTCAAATGTTGATAGCATCGGTAATGAGCAACAGGGTTATCCTGACCGTGTCCGGCGATCAAAACCCACTTGATCTATTGTGTAGATTCTCATCATACGTAGTAAATCGCAATGCAGCATGTTTAGTAATTATCTGGGAAGAAAGAGACCAAGAAAATTCGGCGTTGCTTAGCATGGAAGTTTACGAGAGGCGTTGCCGTGTACTACGACCTTACGGGAGACCAAAGTGCGTTATGTGCGGCACAGTTGATATACCTACGCGGTGAGAAGGTTCAGGACATGCCGTTTCTCCAACCCGAGCCTTGATTCGTGGATCTAGATCTGCTGTTCCTGGATGTCTTTGAGAGGGTTGATGCAAGTCTTCCGAAACAATGGAGTAAACTTGACGGCTGTATTTCCATTGAGAATATCATCAGCCAAAGAATGTCTCCAACCCTCCCTGCGTTGCTTGGGGTTGGGGTGTACGCGCCCGCCTTAACTCCGGCCGCTATGGTTGGGTCTTTGTGCTCTCGGAGCGGGGGGAGGGGGGGACACAGCCATTAAAGGCCCCCCGGAGCAGGGCCGGAGGGGTCAAGTGGTTACTGGCTGGCTGGCCGTGAAATGTGGAACCTGAAGCTCGATGCGGAACGGTACTTGTATCTCGGGCTTAGCGCTAACAGAGAGCTATTGATCTCGATCGATCGTCATACTTCGCTCGATCAAACTTGTTGGATCGCCTTCGGATCGAGCTACATGCTCTTCCCGCGTTTGTCACCCAACGAGCCATGTCGCTCTGTTCCGGTTGGCTTTAGCTGCCCTGTTCGTATATAATACAAAACCCATAGCCCAGCCGCCCAGCAACATCCTGTCTTTTTGCTTTGGTACGATACAACATACATCTATTCCTCTACTTTCTACTCCAAGATCTTCGCAAACAGATCTGAAGCTGTAGTAAAACATTGGAAATTTACTCTACTACTTCCCCTCTTACATCCTGTTGTCCTATCTCTCCGACACATGTCAACAACTCTTTGTCTTGCATTCTACGATACTCGGTCGACGACTGGCAACATCATAAATTATTCAAACAAACATATTTCTTCTTACTTCAGGTCCTGAATTAGAGTACCAAGCCACACTTGAGTCTAATCAGCAAACCTATACAACCTCCGATACATCCGCGTCACTGGTTGTCAGTGATACCTTTCCGCACCTCACACTGGAATATACCTCAGAAGCATAAACATGCCCAAGAGATCAATCGACGTCGCGAACATGGGTGGTCCCAACGGCAAGCCTGCGCCCGCGCGAAAGGTAAAGGCAGATTACCTCTTCCACACATGCATACTCTAGCAGTATTACTAACACTGTTCTTCCAGACTGAGCGATCCCATGAGGAGAACCAGGAGCGAGCATACATCGCCGCCTCAAGGCGAGCAGACCGAAGCATCGAAGCCCGTGTACAGTCTGCCAAGATGGCTAGCGAAATCCACAAGAAGCGAACAGGCAAGGCCTTCCGCATTACAGAGGAGATTGTCATGAAGGAGGAGATGTACGAGGAGGAGGACGACGATTTCCCTCGCTCCTACCGACTTCTCAAGGCCAATATGCAAACGTCCTCGGCTGAGCTTAATGCGAGGGTTGACGCCTATCTTACAAACCGGGTGGCTATGTCACAGCTATTATCCGCCACCGAGGCCGACTGGCGCAACAACGAAATCAACCAAACCTTTGCTCAGTTCTTCCCACAGGCCGAACGACAGGCACAGTCTATGTCTCACCGGTGGTCAACACCAGGCTTTCCCGCACCCCAGGCACAGAACAACCGCGTTTCGAGCCCGATGGACCAGCACTTCGACCCCAACTTTCAGCCCATCAACTACGGACAGCAATCTAATAACAGACACGACGAGCGAAGTCACTCCATGTCGGGCCTGTCACCGTCCGAGTCGAGAAACGACGGTGCGATATCGCCACCAGCACTTACACCCGGCTCAGGGTCCCATCCCGAGACTCCTCAGTCTCGCTGCGCCTCCACATTTGGAAATTTACAGCCCCAAGGAATGATGGACTTCAACCCTGAGGGCTCAGCATTTACCGCAGAGCTACCCCCTGAGGCCAAGATGCTGATGGGTGGTGTTGGCATGAACGACACTTTCAGTCCGGCACTTTACGGCGAGCCTCAAAACTGGGGTTCCCACCAATCCTTTGGCTACGACGATCCCAAGTTCTTCAAGGAAGACGATAACGAGCTTGGTGTTGGTGGCGAGAAGTACCCCGATGTCCTGGATGCGATGAACTGGGGTAGTGGTGACTTCAACACCCCGACCAAGCATTATGCTGAGGAGCCATCATGGGATTCATACATCAACGACACACCTTGGGGCAACGAGCAGCAGCAATGACTTGGTATCAAGCGCATTGCGTAATTCTTTCATGATTTTATGATATTCTTTTTTCGCGATTTATTAGCAGTACTCATCAAATTCAAAACGAGACTGCTAGCCGGCTCAATTCGTTAGAGCTTGGCCACTATCAATGCACACGGCGTTGGGGGGATTGGCATACTTGGAATACCAAGATGAAAACGGATACGGAGGCACTTTTGCTGCATTTGTTAGAACTGCGAAAAGGCTTCTGTCAGGTGTTGGGCGCATTTATTTTGTGCATTTAATCCCCGAGGGAGCAAGAAGGGGGGTCAAAGATGATATCCACGGCACCGTTTGAACGGGGGAACTGAAACAGCGTTTCCTGTCCGTGTTGGGAGTTTCTCTTATCTATTTCTTTCTCCCTTCTTGAATTGCACAGCTGGAGCTGTTGTTTTGCGTTTTGAGATATCCTATGGGGAATTGCATTGTTGCAACGAGAAGCAATTGAGCAGGAACGAGATCTCAGAGTCTCTGGATAAGACAACAGGTGGAGGAGTTAAAATTTAATAAAATCCATTCGATAAAACTTTTAGTAATGTTGCCTCAGTGAAGTCGAAGTGATTGAAAATATGGCATCGCGAGTAGATTACTGAGCACATGAGTGGTTGACATAACCTCTGCAGGATGCGTATCGTTTCAACTCACAGGATAAGACAACCCCAAATCTCAAAGATACAACAGCCCCCGTGCTGTGGTTGTCTGGCGAGGATCAAGTGATTGAATACAAGATTGAAGCGTAATCCTTACTCTTGCTCCTACGATGAGCTGGACGGACGAATAGACAAAGCCGAAGCCCGAGATAATGCCCATGTGCGCTGATGATTGGCTTGTCTACCTAGTAACTGGTCTGGTGCTATCGAAGAAAGCTGAGGCATGATAAAAAGGTCC
Source organism: Fusarium guadeloupense (assembly GCA_021655865.1). NCBI lineage: Eukaryota > Fungi > Ascomycota > Sordariomycetes > Hypocreales > Nectriaceae > Fusarium > Fusarium guadeloupense. The sequence continues at coordinate 79,687 of JAJJWM010000142.1, forward strand.
TATCACTTGAGGTGGTTGAGTAGCACCCATGCCGTCGATCATATTACAGTTTTCTTATGAGTGTCTGAGCCATGGAATGCGCTCAAACGGAGAGTTGTGATAAAGTCAAGATAGTAATGGACCAAATAATGTGCTATAATCTAAGATAACATATTCGGAATATGAAAAGACACACTCTCCGACTCAACACAACCTCAGCATTTCTCTCACCCCGCCAATCCGACGCACGTTCCAATAGAACCTGTGCCGTTTGAACCTAGAAGCACGACAGAACGCACGGTACCTGACGTGTGCGCATGAACAGGCCGGTGAGCTAGGTACCTCGCGTCCCCCAACCTTAACAGCCGCTAACATTTTGGCTGCTCCAAAGGCGCCCACCCCGCCAAAAACGTCACCACCTACCGCCCGCTTCCTTTCTTGACTTTTGCGATTCAGTCTGCATCCCAAGACTTTCTTTTCTCTCTCTCTTTCTTCCCTCCACCTCGTAAAACTCTTAGGATCTTTATCCCCTTACTTTTTCTTTACATCCACAGCAGAGATTCTCATCGACATCTCATCAAACTTCCGCTCCGTGACCCCTCGTACGTCCGAAAGCAGTATCTGCTATAACATCAAAACTACCCTCGCCGGCCGCCGCAGCGTAATCTTTCGTCCAAGGACAAGCTTACCCAACGACCATGTCGTCATCGACACCGCCACCCACGGTCGACGCGCCTGACGAGCCGCAGAGCGATACTTCCAAGTTGCGAACATTTCTAGGGATTCTCAAGAAGTAAGATGTCCACCATCTGTTGTTGGCGATATCAGCATGGCTGCTGCGATAGCTTCCACCGCTCTGTTGGGGATAGGCTTCCCCTAGTCCAGCGAGATCGGAAGCCCGCTCCGCTCCACGTTCCGGCGGAGCAAGATGCGGATGCCACAGCAAAAGTCGCGATCAAGCACAATGGGGATATTACTTATTATCTGATTTCTAATGCTGACCGCTTATTGCCACCAATAGATTCATCGGCGTTTCAGACCTTGCAGCAGTTAGATTCTCGCTGCCGTCGCAGCTGCTCGAGCCCACGCCGAACTTGGAATACTGGACTTATCTCGATGCCCCCAACGCTTTTGTTGCCATTGGCACCTCGGACGACCCGCTCGACCGCATGCTTGAAGTAGTGCGCTTCTGGCTGACCAAGGATCTGAAGTACGCCAAGGGAAAGCCATGCAAGCCTTATAACTCGTGTCTCGGCGAGTTCTTTAGGGTAAGCTCTCGCCGCAATATATGACATCGTGCGACTGTTTGTGGTATGAATGCTGATATCGGTGTAGTGCAATTGGGAAACTGAAGATAATGCTCCAAGAATCGATACGTCCAATCTCAAGCAATCCGGCGGCGGCTCCAAGGGCGGCCTTTCAGCCTTGAAGGCTTCAGCCAAGAGCGATAAGAATGCTTCAAACGTCTCGCTTTCTGTGCCCCAGCATGGCGCGAAAAAGGATGACAAGCTTGTCCGTGTCTCTTATCTCACCGAACAGACCTCCCACCACCCTCCCGTGAGCGCTTTCAACGTAACGTGCCCTGAGAAGGGCATTACAGCTCGCGGATTCGATCAAATCACTGCCAAGTTCACAGGCACCTCGGTCAAGGTTCTCCCTGGTGAACACAACATGGGTATCTTCATCACCCTTGACAGGCATGACGGTGAGACCTACCAGCTTACGCACCCAGCGGCGCATCTGGGCGGTCTTCTCCGTGGAGCTCTGAGCGTCTCCGTTAGCGAATTCGCTTATATCACCTGCCCCAAGACCAAGATCAAGGTCATTCTGCACTATGTGGAGGAAGGTTGGCTTGGACGCACGACCAACAAGATTGACGGTGTTGTATTCAAGTACGATCCCGAGAATGACGATAAATCCCGAGTACAGGATGTCCCTGATGAGGATGTCCTCGCCCGATTGAGTGGACCATGGAAGGAGAAGGTCATCTTCACTCTTGGTCCCAAGCCTGTTGTGAGTATAAAACATGATTTGTACGGGTACGGAAATCTGATCATTGGTAGAAATCGGTACCGGTCGAAGAGCAGTACGTTATCATCGATATCGCACCTCTCAATGTCGCACCCAAGGTCCTTCCTCCTAAGGACAAGCAGCTGCCCAACGAGTCCTTGACCCTCTGGGGTGGTGTCACAGATGCCATCCATGCTAAGCAGTACAGCAAGGCCACCCAGGTCAAGGTAGAGCTTGAAGAAGCTCAACGTGAAAAGGCCCGCCAACGCGAAGCCAACAACGAAACGTTCCAGCCCGTCTTCTTTAAGCATGTCACGGGCAACGGTGGCAAGCCTGATCTTACCGAAAAGGGCCGTGAGGTCCTCGAGAGGGCTCAGAAGGGCGAATGGTCGCTTGAGGGTGTCATTTAAAGGGCCATTTTTGCTTTAGATGTCTTACTGCAAAGTCAGGTTTCTATGTTTGAAGGCACTGTTGGTCTGCGACATTGGACACCTGAAAAGGGAACATAAGGAAAATTCGACCGCTGGGCTTGGTATACAAAGTATATTTTATTTTTTGGTCTTTTCATAGTTTGAAAGACATATCTGGGATAGAGAAATCATTGCGCCGGAGAGTAACATGGGGGCGGTCTTTAAAGCAGTCTTTGAGCCCCAAGAACGGATGGATGCATGGCGGGCTTGCGCACTCGTTACTTGGAGTTGTGGGAGTTGAGGTTTGGGATTATTGCTGATTCTAGATAGCAAGATTCTCGTCACAATGGATAATGTTCCTGATGGTGATGTGAAACAATACATTATCTTGTCTTTACTATGAGATATGAGATTCACGTTGGATCAAGAAGTGTGGTGGTGTGGCATCATATCGTTACACTTATTCTGACATGCAGTTTGATGTCGCTAGATCTCATCCTATTGTACAAGAGTGGCAATTCCTATTTTAACACAAGCATTTTCGAATCAAAGACTCCCCTTCTCTTCCCTCTTTGCGAGTCATGCTCTTTTCATCCTCTCATAAGACCAAGAACCGATCGTCTAAGCATCGATAAAGGCCTTGACGTTGCTCAACCACCGGGTGTACTCGCGCTGCTCCTTGACGTCTACATAGTCGGGGACAAAGACGGCGAGGGCCTGGGTGATGCCGCGCTCCTCAAGGAAGCGCTCCATGAGGACCTGCAGGTCGTCGTCGAGGCTGCCGAAGGGAGGGCCGGGGTAGACGTCTGCGCGCTTCTGGGCGGCCTCGGGGGACTCGACCTTTGCGACGGTCGCGTCGGCGTAGTAGAAGAGGTTCTCGACAACGATGTTGCCGTCCTGGGCGGTGGCGTCGATGTTGAGGGCGCCGGGGGCCTTGCCGGGCTTCTCGACAACGATGGAGAGGTTGATGGGGGCGACGTTTTCGTCTTCGGCGTCTTCGTCCAGCTCCTCCTCGAGCTCCTCGTTGGCGCGGGCGCTGCGCTGGCTGCCGGCCTGGACGGCGTCATCCTCGAGACCGTCCTCCTCAAGGGCGTTTTCGTCGGCATAAGGGTCGTAGTTGGTGATGTCGGCAATGGAGAAGCTGACAGTGATCCTGAGTTGAAGTATTAGTTAATGTTTCCCAAAGTCAATTGAACCAGTGAAAACTTACTTCTCGTCGCCAAAGTTGCGGACAAGCTTCACAACCTCCTGGCCGGGAGTGTCGATGAGCTCAAAGGCGCTGTTGTTGAGGAAGTCCTTGATGCTGGCAGGCTCCTGCTCGTTGGCCTTCATGTCCTCCTCGATCTGGAGCTCGCTCTCAAGCTTGGAAGAGAGCTCGCCATCGGTCTGGCCCTGAGCGGCCTTTCGGAAAGCGGTGGTCGAGAAGGCGGGTCGCAGAGCAGAAGAGGCCTTGACAAAGGCGCTGGGACGGGCTGTCTGTCGCAGAGCGGCGCCTGAGAGGCGGGAGACGACGCGGGGCGCCGATCGGGCGATGTTGCGAGCGGAGAACATTGTGATTATATTATTTGGAGGGATTATAAGAGGTGGGAAAGGTTTGTAAGAGGGAGAAATCAGGTGTTTTGAAGGAATTGGAATGAAAAGGTGTTGTACAAAAAATGGGTTGAGATGGTAGAAGCTTCTAACAGCAAAGCTTCGTCTCCAAAAATTTCGAGGCTACAAGTTGCCGCTGCTAACAATTTACTGGCCTCAGACTGGACCATCTTTCGGGCAATAGCGGGGTATACCATCACGTGGCTCCAGGAGATCATTTTATACACCAGTGTTCTTATTTATATGGTAAGATTATGTAGATATTGGTTCAAAGTCAGATATCTCATTGTGATAGTAATGTTTCATTCCTCGTCAAGATGCATGAACATATATGAGTAGGTAGCCGTCAAGTGGTAAGTCAGCAAAAAGTATCTGGCCAACATCCGCAGTTAGCCAGAGAAGGGCAAGGTATATACCCACGTGGGCTGAATAACTAGAACGCATGATAGCCAGAGGGCTATCATTGACAGACCATTTCATCAATCGGCTATGGAACAGAAGAGTATGTTGCCCATCCAATTCAGGGTCTGGCGTGGTCCATCAATCCAGCACCAAACTCAAGCTTGCCTGGGTGATCAGTCATAGCCAGCAAGGAACGCTATCTGCTAGCCAGACGGATAAAATGCCAATGCATTTTCTTCTTTGTATCCAACCCGAGACAGATGAATAGCTTTGGTACTGTTGTGAACATCTTGGTGGTTGTCTTCTAGTGCCCGCATCAGCCAGGTGAAACTGGATTCCAATTTTTAAAATCCACGGCGCCAGTGAGGTCCAAGTTCAACCTCTCATGTTATTCATGTAGCTTCAGAGTCACAGCCGTAGGGTCGAGCCTGCTGATGTGCACTACGCAACCATTCATCTGGCGCCGTGCTTGTCATTGTTAAGGCGTTCGGATTCCCTAGGCCTTCAGTTGGTGCCGCCTGAAGGAAAGCTGGTAGGTCGAACCTGACCTTCGCTGTTAATCTTGGCCCATTTCAACTGAGTGAGGTAGGACCAGGAGCCCTCCCAAAGGTGAAGCATATTAACATTGGAGTTGTCCAGGAGGTCAGGAAGGACTATCGAAAGTATCAGTATTCTAAGAGTTCATCACAGGAGTCGGCTGCATACCAAAACCACCCTTGTACTCGGCTTCAAGAGTATTAATCTTGGCTTTGAGAAGATCCTCTTTTACGCTAGCAGGTCGACCAGGACGACGGATCTTCTTGGCGGCATCATACTCTTCATCGTATTGATGAACAAAGCTGACAACCTGTTCAGTGTCTGATGCTAGTGAAGCATTTCAAGATACCTACGAGTGAATCATACGCTGAACTTCCTCCAGATCTGGAGCACCCTTGTTCTCTCGGTCTTTGAGACGTAGAGCTTGCTGGAAGAATGCAACTCGGTCGACTAAACTTGCGTTAGATAAATGAGACAAGATGGAATTCTTTGGTGGAATGTGTACCAAGAGGCTGTTCTTTTTTACTCCTGGCAGCAGCCAGCTTCTCAATGCGCTGGTCTCTTACACCGGCCTTGTGAAGACGTAGTGAGTCTCTTGACTTTTCATGCAACGAGTTGACAACGCCGTTGCGCTTTTTGGAAATCTGCTTGCGGGTCTTGCTGAGCGTGGTAGGCATTTTTGGCGTTGATTTCTGATAACTGAGAAATATGAAATGTTGTAAATTGTCGTTGATGTATGTGACTTGCAAGGTTTTTTTTTCTTCCGTCTGGTCTGGATGCCTTTGGTGCTCCACTGCCATCGGTGAGACCAGTGTAAGGTTAACGTGGCGGATATATGTCGGCTAAAGAATTTATTTACTTGTATAGGCAGGCACTCGGAGCATTTGATGGTATTCTGAAATGTATATAATAGTATGAAGTTTGTAGGCCTGTAGATTTGAAAATGATTTCTTTTACTCATTTCATAATGGGATTAGTTGTTAAACTGGTTGTGGTCCGGTTAATTGGGATGGCTCCAGTCTGACCTGTGAATGCGACGACTGAGACACACTGACAGACAATCTGGGCGGGTTTCTTTCATAATAGACTTGAGCACTCTAGGATTATCAAGACTCATTCAACTCTACTCCCCAATTCATCAGTTTTTCTGCTCGTTAAGAAAAGCAACCAGTCATCTAAAGCAGAAATAAAACAGCTAACTTTGCGTCTCATTGGACGACAGGAATTCATCCATGTTGCTAGGGAAATGCCAGGAGCGGGAGCTAAGCTTTTTCCAGGGGTTCCAGTCAAGAAGACCACGCCTATCGACGCGCTGACTCCACCTATTAAACAGGCAGCTTTCAGGGGGCCGCGTTCTAAAGCACTCGCATGGAGGGGGGCGGTACGTACCTCACTCCCCATGACCAAGTTGTTTAATGAACTTCACAAAACATCTCCACTGCTTTTCAACTTCACTCAATTTTTGGCCTTGGACTGCACCTTGAGCCCGACAACTGTGTCAATTTTATTTATTTCCGGCTTCGCTTGGCTCTATATCTGGCCTTGCTTCTGCTGGCCTATCAGTTTAATCGTAATCGCATTCCTCGACATCCAAAGCTTGCTTGCTGTAGACTCGATCCTGCACCGCGTGCATATCAACTCGTCGACGCGTCTACCCCGGTAAAAAGCTCATCGCATCTCCATCTCAATGTCCCGTTGTTGACGCATGCTACACCAAACTCTGCTGGCTTGAAGCTGTTCAAGTCCCTGCTCAGGGTTGCGAGTGTGAGGCTCGACGGTCTGTTATCGCCACCGTCACTAACGCGGCTCAACTTTCAATATGGGTGTATCTGGTATGCATATTATATACTCAATCAATCCACCGCTGTCATAGGTACTAACCTATTCCAGGGCTTTTACCTCTTCTCAAGTCAATCCAAAAGCCAACAGAGCTCAAAAAGTATGACGGCCAGATACTCGGCGTCGACGCGTATGGATGGCTCCATCGCGCCGCCTACTGCTGCGCATTGGAGCTCGGCCAAGATAAGCCAACACAAAAGTAAGTTGACGCAGACGTTGTATACCAACAGTCTATGCTAACCTATTGCTAGGTACATAAATGCTGCCATGACTCGTGTCCGCATGCTTCGCCATTTCGGTGTAACGCCCTACATGGTCTTTGATGGCGACTTTCTTCCCAGCAAAGCTGCCACCGAGGATTCCCGTGCAAAGAAGAGGGATGAGAAGAAGAAGGCTGCAATGGAGTTGCTGCGAGCTGGAAAGCCTGCCCAGGCTACACAGGAGTTCCAGAAATGCATCGATATCACCCCCGAGATGGCATCCGCCCTGATTCAACAACTCAAGAAGCTCGATATTCCCTACGTCGTCGCCCCATACGAAGCCGACGCACAGCTTGTCTACCTCGAACGAAAAGGCCTCATCAACGGCATCATCTCCGACGACTCTGATCTCCTCGTTTTTGGTGCCAAGAAGCTTCTGACCAAGCTGGACCAATATGGCAACTGCATCGAAATCAACCGTAAGGACTTTTGCGCTTGCCGAGAGGTTTCATTGACCGGATGGTCCGATACCGAGTTTCGACGAATGGCCATCATGAGCGGATGCGATTATCTCGACGGTCTCCCAGGCGTCGGGTTAAAGACGGCGTACCGAATGCTTCGCAAGACCAAGGCTCCAGAGCGAATAGTACGCATGATTCAGTTTCAGGGCAAACGTGTGTCGGAAAACTACTTGACACGGTTCTACCAGGCCGAGTTGACCTTTCTGCATCAGTGGGTGTTTTGCCCTACCAAGCGTGAGCTGGTTCACTTGACTGAATTGGATGGGACGCGGACCGCCGACGAGATGCCTTTTATCGGATCCTTTGTAGAGCCCGAGGTAGCACGCGCAATCGCCAGAGGGGATATGAATCCTATCACGAAGACATTAATCGCCGGCCCAACAACGCCATCCAAGAGAAGGCATTCGCAGTTGGCGACAGGTGCCATCGATCAACCTCCGCCTACCATGAAACCCATCAGCTCGTACTTCAAAGGACACAGCCGGATACCCATGGGCGAGATGGACCCCAACTGCTTCGAAGTTGACCCTCAAAGAGTTTCGCAAATTACTGGAGGAGGATTGGTACCCCGTGTATTTCCACTACCCAGGCCATATCTGGATGAGACTGTTCGGCCCTCTTCAAGTGATGTGCGAAGACCGGAAACCAACCGCACACGGACTTCTCTACGACTTCACCGACGCCGTACAGAGCCCATTTCTAACATGCTCGACCGCTTTGTCAGCAGTCCAACTGCCTCGAGACGCACATCTTCTGTGAATACCGAATCTAACTCGGCTGCCGCCCCCTCAACTGATCCTGCCAACCGACCGCCCAAGAAAGCGCGCCTGTGTGATGAAAAGGAGACGGGACCCAACGACGACTTGCCAGAGAAGAGCAGGTTTTTCTCAGCACCGAAACTGCGCAAGAGCCCAAGACGGGCCAAGAGCGACGCTTACTTGCTATCGGACGACTCTCTTGATGAAGCGCTCTTGGCTCTGCCTGATTTTGAAGGTTGGAAGCCTGCGGATAAATCAAAGAAACGTGTTTCAGTATTTGAAGAGAAGGAAAGCCAAGAAATTTCGACAACTGCAGACAGTGAGAGTCAGTTGTCGTTTGTCAAGGACAACGAGACTCCTATGTCATCCTTCGAAGATCCTATGCCTCCACCTTCATCCACTGCACCTCTATCGCAAACTTCCACCACTCCCGCTCGACCAGACATTCGCAAATTCACGTATTCAAAGCCAGTCGCCACACCCGCTTCGACCACCTCGCGGTGCTCCTCCTCCGTCTTTAGCGAAGCATCTACCCCCTCTACAGCACCATCAACTGCCGCTTCCCGAATGACACCTCTTCAACGACTAGGTGCCCGTGCTCTCAGCGCTCAAATGTCTCCCAAACTACCCAAGCCACGCAATAGCCTCGACAGGGAGTTCCTCTCTGGTATGCCCGTGAACCCGGCGTTTGTGCCTCTACCCAAGGTTGACTTGGACGAGGTTGCAGAACTAAACCAATGCGGCAGCGAAGATCAAATCATCCCCGCTAGTGACGAGGAGGTTGAAGACGAGGACGAGGTCGACCTTCCACCAAAGAAACTCAACCTTTCACGCTTTGCATTTGCCTAGAGCTGTACAGAGCACATTTCACTTCAACCCACGCCTGTCTTTGCAGCTGTCCACATTCAAGACCTGTCATAACGAACACAGCATTTACTGGGCGTTTTTTTTTTTTTTGCTTTTATGCTTTTTGCACTTTTTTATACTGTAGCTGTAGCATTGTTTGCTTTAGTGTACGGACAGACAGACTATGGGTGCAGCTGGAGCCTCGTGAAAATAGTGTGTATGGAACTAAACGATGGAAAACACCATGGGAAAGGGGTCAAGTAAATTAGCAGATAGGCGTTTTTTGGCAATATCATTTTGCTGAGGTTCGACAAATAATACCTTATTTGGACTTCACTGTCACGTTCATCATCGTCACTATCGAATGAAAAGAGCTGTCTTGTGTTCAATCGCCATTGCTCATTGATATATATAGCACTGTGCTACGCAATAGCCATTCTTAAACATCTAGAAAAGAAAAAAACTGCGCTTGCCATTCCCATGTACGTGCCCGCTTATCAAATATCATGATCCATGCCATCAATCGATGGGAATAACATGCCATAACAGTTCTATTGACCGAGATCTTCCCAAGCTCCACATCACAACCAAGATGCCAGAAAAAACCCTTCTTCGCGCCTACGCCTCAAGCAATGGGCAACGCCAAGTTCCCACGCCTCATCCATCTTCTTCTGTTGGGACGAGATCGCGATGACAGACGCCGAGAGAAATGTGTATGGAATAGATAGTAAAGACGAACAAGCATAGAAAGAAGGGGTAAAGGTCTGGGAAGCCATCAAGGAAGGCACAGCTTTCAGGCATGGACAAACAATGCATCCTAAGTAGCCTGGATATGTACTACATTTACATAAGCCCAAGGCTCGTGCGAAACCCGGGTATAAGAGTGGCGTGCCGGCCAATCTATCTAGTCATGTGCTCGAAACATGATCGTCGATAGTTACGTGGCTTCCTCATATGTTTGGCGTTCAGACAGCCGACGCTGACCTTGCGGAGTCTGGTGGAAAGATTCTTGTAATCCCTCAGATGGGGGCCTTTAACGACGAGCAGCCGGCCCGGAAGTGGTGGCAGCCAGGAGGTCCGAGTTAAAGAGCCAGTTGCCTATAGACAAGAAGTCAGTATCATACGAAGAGCGGTGCAGAGATAGGGAGCTTTGGAAAATATACCATTTGCCAGGTTCTCGGCCGTATCCTCGAGAAGAATGACACGACGCTTGTTGCAGTACGAGGTCTTGTCCATAATGTCCACCTTAAGTTTGGGGTCGGACAGCTCTTGGATTGGTTTCTCAAACATCTCGGACAGGTTCTCTACTGCCATTTCAAGGTCCTTCTGGTTATCCTCAAAGATCTCGGTCAAGTTGTTCCTGGCGAGGTAGAATGCAAAGGCGTAGGTCCATTTGAGCGTCTGCCGACATGTTTGAAGGGCCTGAGACGCGGAATTAAGGTACTGGACTTCAATCCAAGACATACCCGAGGCGGTCTGGAGCTGCACCATCTTTTTCTCGGTCTTCTGCGCAATATCCTTGTCGAGCTTGGCCGATTGTTCATGGTTGGCGTAGCGGTTGTAGTAGTGTAGGTATCTCTCGAGAGACGTTCGTGATTTAGCTTGGGCGTCGCGGGCCTCAGAGCCGCTCTTTTCCTCGTATCTGTTGCAGTTGTACCAGCTGGTACCGTGTTCAGACCAGAGTCCCATACACATCCAGCAGAATTCGTATTTGCACTTTCGACAGGTCATATGGTTACAGCCTCCGTTCTTCTCGATGGTCGAGTTACACTTGGGACACTCCTTAGTGTTGGCTGAGATCCAGTTGGCAGTTTCCGAGTCATCCGCACACTTCTTCAACCATTTCTTGACCAGCTCGCAGGGTGCTGGCTGGTGGTCCGGGTTGGGGCAGCCAAAACAGAATCTATAACCACATCGACACTCAACAGTAGGGACAATCTTGCCCAAGTCCTTCTTCTTCACACCACACTCGAGGGCGTTGGGGCAGTCTGGGGCAGGACACCACTTAAAATTGTCCTTGTCTTCGACGTATGTTCTGTTGAGTAGTTCCTGGTATCGGTCTGCCAGCGCAGGGGTAACGAGGATATCGAGCGAGGCAGAGTCAATGATGCGACCGCATCCGTCGGAGGGGCATTGGATCCTAGCAGCCTCACCTTCTTCGCGGATCTTTTGCGTCAAGTAGTGACGGTAGCAGTCTACACAGTACCGGTGACCACATTTCATAGCAAATGACTCGAGACCTTCTTCGTCCTCACAGCAGATGTCACATGTGAAGCCGGGGATAACCTCCAACTTGGGAGGGTTGGACGTGTTGCTGCTCAGTCCGGCAGCCTCTAGAACCTTTTCGGGTCGGTCCATGTAGTCTTCCAGCAAACGCTCTTTGTTCCATCGAAAATGGCGGAGCATGATGGCCGCATCTTCTTTCTGCATGTCTAAAATCATGTTGACTTCGCCGATCATATCGTCTTGTTGACGTTGGATGTCACTCGGCTCGTAAACTTTGTATGATACAACATGGGCGGCTTTCTTCTTCTTTTCGACATCTTTTGCCAAGCCAAAGTCAGGGTCGGGCTCGTCGAATTCTTCATCGTCAAAGTCTGTTGGGTAGAAATCATTAGTAACCGTCATGATAAGATATAGGGAAGGGAAGGGAAGGGAGATCGTACCATCACCTGCTGAGATCTCGTCGCCGCTATCATCCTGCATCATTTCGTCGTCGGTCGAAAGAGCCGACATGTATTCTTCTTCGGAATCCATGGGGTTACTAGCTGTGGTGACTGGAGTAGGAGGCAAGGCGTGCTTGTCTGAGATGGCAGCTGAGGCGATGATTCTCTTGCTGGGTGCTTCGTCTCTGTTGGCAGAGGTAATCGTCGCCTCAGCAGCCTTCCGCTTCCTCGTGGTTGGGGGAATCGTGGCGGTTTAAGGGAGGTCTTGGGGGGAGAAATCAAGGATGGATGTCTGAGGATGAGGAGCAGAAATCGAAGGTGGCGTTGACGTTTGGAAGCGGGTGACTAAGATAACGCGGATGGTGTAGGCAGATGTATGTACTGTGTTGTAGCTGTAGTCGCATGTACTGCAGCAGGTACGGATACAGTACGTAAGATTTGGTACAGGTAATGAGTTGTGACGGAGGGTACAGCGCAGTATCCGTAGAGTCCAGTCAGAGAGTCAAGTGCCCGAGCCCGGCCAAGAGGGGTGCCTATGACGGAGCCGGGGCCGTTGAATGGGGCATAGGCAGAAAGGACGCTAGTTTGTTGGTGAATCTGGACTCTTTTAATAACGAACGGAAACTTTGTGGAATGCAAGGAACCGTGACGAGGTTAGAGATGAACGAGGGGAGTTCGTGATACCCGAGACGATGGAGGCCTTGAGAGGAATGAAGTCGTAAATTTGGAAGAGAGAAAAAAAAGCAAACTGAAAACGTGACTTTCTGAACGGAGGCCAAAAAGTCACATTCACCTTCCACCTCGACTCTCTAAACCTGCCCCGTAACGCGGAAAGGCGGGACGGTCCAGTGGGGGAGATGGTTAGGCTGGGTCGGAAGGTGTGATAAGGAGGCAGCAGACACTCAGGTCAGGTCAGGTAGGTATGTGGACAGGCGAGCAGCTGAGGCAGGCACTGAAAGAGACTTATTGTTAGGCAGGCTAGGCCAACAATTATCAGGCAGTAAACGTGGGAATGAACGAGGTCAAGGAAAGGCGCGGTTGCCCCGGTGGGTCACGGAATCCTTTCCATGAGGTGGCGTCCATTTATTAGGTGGCGCTCAGTCATCGCTGGTGACCAAATGCTCAAGCTTTGCAGTACATTATTAATCAATTAATAAGAACCAGTGGTATCGAGCTGATTCTATGCAAGCAGGACTCATATACATATTGTTTTTTCCTATTGTGTATATGGTAGATTTTGGGTAAAGGTTATAGGTCATATGGGCTGAGGATGTAATGTGGCTGATACTATGTGGCTTGGCTCTTCGATCGTCTGAAACAGCCAAACAGGTGATAAGTCAAATCCTTAAAGAGATATATCGATGAATATCAATACTATGTTACATAAATGTTTGTGTTTCAGCGAACTGAATGTATTGGTATATTACGCAGATGTTATTGTTGAAGCTGATGCTTGCTTCGGTGTGGGTTCAACAACCACACTTTGTATCTATCTCCAGCATCTTTTCAACTACAATGCAATGAAAATTGTATCCATGCTGGCCTAATGGATTTCAACACCCAGCTCAAATCAGCTTAGGTTGGACATATTTTCCTTAGATCCTTCAAACTAATCCACTATATCTTTGACGTTTGGGGTGAATACTGATATGTACAGTACTGCTACCCTGTATCCAGGCAGAATCCTGGACTCTACTGATGCTGCATACTCGGCCGTTTCTACATTTGTCGAGATAATCATGCCTAGTGTGGATATAGGAAGGCAATGTGTAACTGATCCAACCTGGTGTTGCTGCAACAGTCGCAACCGCGTGGGTTGGGCACACGGCAATCAAAAACAACATACACTTTGCAATGGACAACACCAAGTAAATCTTTTTGGTCCACTTTCTGTTTAACTCTACTCGTCGATGTTGCTCTTCGTCGAACGCATTTACTCTAGTGATCGCGCGGCAGAAGAAACAGCGGTGATGCTCCAAGTTCATCAGCGGCGGCAGACGATACTGGTTAATCCAGTTTGTTCGAGGAAGCGCTTGATGAGTGAGGCCTAAATTATCGCTTTGAATGTACAATTCTCTACGACCAGAGTTACGATTAAAGGCCAAGGGGCTTAGTAGATTCGCAAACTTGCACCGTTCATCAATCCAAGGCGCTTGCCTAGGCGATGATATAACGACCAATCATTGTTGTGCTCAACGATGTGTTTGTTTTAGAGGTCGAAAAACAATGGTCAATAACCGTTGCCCAAGCGGCCTTTGATAGTTGCTGCAACAAGTATGCCTCGCATTGACGCGCGCTTCTTCAGACTGAGCTTGTCTTCAGCTCAATTGCTCTGGAACACTTTTGTCGTCTCGCGTATCGCCAGACAAGGTCGGTAGATTGAAGCCAACCCCGTTATCTGTTTTCGCAAACACTAGAAGGGTCTGTAAATGGATTCACCGTCCCAGACAGGGCTGCAACACGAACGAGTCTTTTTGCGCGCGCGTCGTCTTGCAGGTATCGCGTCCAAGTTGAGTGGTCGCGTATGTATTTGCTTAATTGGCCAATCTCTGCTCTGAAGCCGTATTGTAAGTCATTGACGTCTGTTGATTGATTGGTTGCTATTGATCGAGTGAAGAGACAACGATCATATAGTGATTCGTATCTCAATTTAGGTACTATAGCTCACAGTTGCACCTAAGGTTACATACGTGATCTCTTACTGGAGATGGCCGAGCATAATTGTTATTCGATGAGAATCTGTCCCACCTCTTGATAATACAAATCGTCCAATGGAAGTTATGGTAGGAGCAATTACAAGTTGCGAGTTCCAAGAATTTGATCGGGATTCAAGGATGTGGTAGTTGCGGCAGGAACCAATGACACCATGAGGTAGGATCCATGGAATCAATAGCATTTCCCCTCCAAACCCCTCTTCTCTTCTCTCTTCTCCTTCTCCATCAGCTACATCTCAAGATACCGCCTCATCGACAAAAGAAAACACCGCCCCTCGTATAAAATTGGCAGCAAACTTACCTCGTCGCTGTCAGAATCGTGCAACTGCCCACGGATGAGATCCTATTCGCTCGGTACTTTGGCTCGCCGTGAGCCAAAACCATTCACTGATTAACCAAAAAGCCGACGAGCTGCCCAAGTGCCTCCCCAGGCCTTGGCCCTGCTTGGCCGAATCACATTCCTCCCCGACCACCTGGGCCCAAGGAAGCCATCCCCGGCGCCAGCAACGGCCCCGGCGACCAAACAGCTCCCTGACAAGGAGATTTCAGCAGGGATGACAGGTGACTAGCTAGGGATGGATTCGAGAATAAAAAAAGCAGACACTAAGCCTGCTCTATCGAATCAACAGGCCTCCCGCCCCCCTGCTAGGTTATTGCTCTTATCCTCGAGCTGGCGTAGCCTGTTGCCGCCGCTTTTAACGCGACTATCACCGCCAAAACTGCCCAATCCCAACCAACCTTTGGGTTCTACCAACTTACAGCCATCACAGCGCCTCTCCGCTGCCCACCAACCACTATGGAACCTAAGCAGTTGAGCCGCCGACCAACAAGTCCATTACCAACACTCGTGTTTGAGTTGCAAGAGATGCGAGTTCACAAGATCCATATCACAGCTTTGACCTAGGCGTTGGCTCGCAGTTGTTCTGCCTAGACACCATCAGTTGGACGTAGAGTCATACTGTACTAACAACTTGACACAGCCAGCTTAAATTCTTATTGTTACCAACAAGGCGCCCCATCCTCCACCATTCACCACTCATTGGCGGCTGCCAGAGGAAAAGAGAATGAAAGAAACAGAGTGACATTGTCGAGCATACTGCATCCATCTTCTTTGTCCACTAAGACGACTACGCAGTCACATCCTTGCATTACATACACGCTTGCAGGCCGCGTAGAGAGACTTGGACTGGTTGGACACAGCACAAAGCGCGATGCAAAGCAAAGCAACGCAACGCAACGCAGAGCAGAGCAGAGCAGCAGCACATCTACAACAGTTACCGCTACACGCCCCTCCCTGGCTCGCTCGCGTCGTCTCTCATGCAGTTGCCGCCCTCTCTGCCCTTGTTCTTCACCTCCGTACGCGCCTGTTGTTGCTGTGCTGCTCTCTGCTTTTGCTGCTGCTTAGACGGTTGTTCGTGTCTGGCACACGCGCCCGGCCCCCGTCTGGTGGTATCCCGCATATCCACTCATATAGCTAGGGTCGTCTCCTTCAACACACTCCCTACCCCTTCACTCCCACGGTCCGTCATAGCTCCACCTTGTTCCAACTGCTTCACACCCCCTTCTCTCCTTCAAGCGCCCACCTCGTCCATTTTGATCCTCCGGCGCCAAACACTTGACGCAGTCCTTTCCTTATAATCATCTGGTGCTGCCTTTTCCTGCCCTTTGACCTCTGCCTCTTCTTCAGTCAGTCAGTCAGTCTGTTCACTCGCTGCTCCAATCTGCCTGCACTCCTAATTCCCGCTGCTTGGGATTGGCTGTTGGTTTTATACAATCGACTCAATTCAGACTCTTCAACTCACCATAATCAATCGTAATCTCGATATTCACAGTCTACTCAACCATCACCATGCCTACCGCCAAGCCTAAGTTGGGGAAGCTTACCACTCCCGTCACCGCTACCTTTCCCTCCGAGATCACTTCAGCGACTCCCATTTCGGCCGTATCATTCAACTTCAAGCCTGATCCGGACTTTATCAAGACGCCTATCAGTCCGCCTATGGCATATACCGATTTTCTCACAAAGGCCATGGCTCTCAACTCTCCCGCTACAAGCTCTGGTCAAACCACTCCAGACTCGCTTCCAGACACAGCAACCAGTGAGGAAACCGACACCTCTAGCAAACGTGAAGGCAGTCCTCTATCTTCAGCTTCCAGCACCACTTCTAAGGCATCAGTACGCCCGGCTCCTCCAGCGACGGCTCCAATGGTACCTCCTAGTCCATTCACCTGCCCTACGCCCATGTCTGCTCCTCCCACTGGCGCTGCCAGTTTTCCCAGTCTCAAAGTACCCCCGAGCCCCAGCGTGTCTAACATGGACTCGCCATTGAGCGCTGCCACCGCTCGATCACCCTTCAGTGCTAGACCGGTCCACTCAGTTTTTGATTGGGATGCCGCCCTCAAGGCCCGCCTGCTCGAGAAGAAGCAGAAGTCTTCACGGACTAGTGTGCGACACATCCGAGAAGTTGTGACAAGAACCGTCACTTACACTCCTAGGATGGCACCAGCACCCAAGGGAAAGAGACGCAAGGTTGAATAGCCCTACAAGGTTGACAACCTGTTGACCTTTACTCTTGCAGATACTTGAACTATTCCATGTTCAAGCTCACCACATCACTTCTTAACGATCCTTGGAATACATTACGACCTTTCTTTTGTTTAGACATGCATCAAATTCAGGAATCTACCGCAAAACGAAGAGGAACCACGACGGAGGGCAACAGATGGAGCAGGCCTTCGATACAACGGGGCGAATAATGTCGCCCTTTTAACCTTCAACTATTCTCTTCTCGATGTTTATTTTGGTACACCTTGAAAGGAGTTGAATCGGAAACGGGAGGACTCTATTGGTGTTACCCGGGAGGTACGATTGGAGGAGTTTGACGGCGTTTTACAATTTATTATCAACTTGGACATGCTCTTCCCTGGGGGCAACAGCAAGAACCAAGAAGCACGATACCAACACATGTGGAAAGGCCCAGCGGGCGCGGGGAGAATTAGGATCAGCGACTAGGAGTAGTCGATAACAAACGTTACTCGACAGGGTAGACCCTCCAACAGGGACATGGGGAGCGGGTGGATGAAAGAGAGTATAAAGAACACTTTGAACATCGGCGGTCCCGTGTATTAGGCACGAAATCAGCTCTGGGTAACGCGTTTACTCATAAATTAACAAAGCCATGGGCTGTTTAAACCTGATTTTTTTTTTTCGCGTGTTCTGATTTGTGTTCTGCTGCTGACAGGAACTGACTGATGGGTACGTACTTGATCATATGAGTCAAGTCACAACCAGTAGTTGAGAGACATGTCAGACAACTTCTCAAATCTGCAAGTTTCGTCTTGTTTATTTCTTGGGAGAAGAAAAGAGGGTATCGTCTTTGTTTACAATGGATCTGTCATGGCCGCAAAAACAGGCCGCGACGGGTACATCCTCGATGCGCATCTGGCTTGACAGAGATGGCCATTTTGCTGGCCACTAGGTGGGAGCTCTTCACTGAAGCCCCGCCTTCACTTGTTTTGTTTTGTTTCCTGTGCATGGAAACTGATACTAGTTCCTTCTGCTGTGTATGAAATCCCCAAGCACAGCAACAAGAGATCCTTCTAGCTGAACCTTGGAAACTAGCTTTGTCTTGCCATGGGGTGTGAAATATAATATTTATACTCTGGGTAGTATAGACAAGACGCGGCAGATAGAGCTTTCTTGTTTTGATCCTGTGCGTTCTATTTTTGTTGTGATGAACCAAGACGTGAATCAAGACTCCACTAGGCCGTCGTTTGGGCCGCAGGAACGGGACTCATGCAGAGACAAACACATAGAGACAAGGCAGTCTTTGTGTCCCCCGCTGTTGTATGTAGGCATTGTCATTCTCATCCTTTCCCCCTCCAGAGAAAATCGAGGATTTCTCCATCACTCGCTGCAATTACAGCGGCATTGATCCCTCTCTTCTGCCGACACGCCCCCCTGCCTGCGCTGGGCCCCAATATCTCATCACCCCGGCAGCTTAAAAGCGGCGTGGTGCCCTTTGTTCGACGGGCGACCCAGCACCCTGGTCCTAGCGGAACCCCATAAACTGGCTTGTAAGCGCCGGGCCATGGGGCGTCAGCGTCTTTATTGGCCGGGGCGGACGAGCCCATCACCCACCAAAGACGATGAGCTGAAGTGATTGGCTGTGTGCTAAGCGCCCAGGGCTGTGGGTCGAGCGGGATTGTGAGGTGAGGACAATGAGAGCTCTGTCTTTTTGTCTTGTTGCTTGTCTCTGTCTTTCTGCGGGTGCCTTCGCTCTGGTTTCTACTCTTGTCGATTCGTTTCGCGCATGCTACCCAGCTACTGCGAGGGATACAGCGCGCTAGCAGTAGGCTGTCCTAGGCTGTTTCCAATCGTCCCCCAGAAGAAACGACCAAGTCTGTCGTGTCAACTCCGTATTCAAGGCTTGGATATGCGCTGCACGGCAGAAGAGCCATCACCATCTCATGATCAGACTAGAACCTCATTATCCACAATAGGTCCCATGCTTGGACTGTTGGCGTCTTAACACCAGTTAAAGCCCAGCATCTCTCGTCATCCTGTGGTGACCGAGACTCTGGAACACTATCACCCGTTACCCATGGCACAAGTCCGACTGGTAGAAAGCTCCCGGCCTACCCCGCGTGCTCTTTCGTTTCCCTGAAGCCCAGCTCCTCGTGGCATCGTGGCCAGCAACTAGCAGAGCGTGACCTCGTCGTCTTTGAGAGGCCACAGACCCCAGAGCACTCTAGTAGCCCAGCCCACATCGCCAGTAACTTCGTCCAACCCGCTGAATGCGCCAGTGACGAGATGCGCATGTGGTGATGTGACAATCCTGTGCATCACACCGTCTCTGGCGTCGTCATTCGATTGGCTACCATCCGATGAAATGCCCAAGCCAGCGCCTCCCGCCAATCTGAAACTGAGGAGGGGAACCCCAGCCTTGAGACTGAGATTAGAAACGAGCTTGAGACCGTTGTGACCAGGCTGCTGGGTGGAACAAGGTCCCTAGGTCTGGTTTTCAGACTGCTTTAGCGATTGCTAATTTTGGCTCAGACATCAAGGGTCCTGTCTCAGCATCGTTTGCGACTCTCAGATGTCGGTAGTTTTCCAGATTGAGGAGATCCGCCATGGCTCAACTAGGACGAAGATGCAAGGTGAAATTGCAGGGCAGCAGGGAACTAAGGATGCGCCTCTCGGTGAAAACACCAATTCCCTGTTCGCATGTCTTGTTGTGAATATGAGGTAAAATCACCGAAAGATCCTTTGAGCCTGCATGCAAAGGTCCTGAACTTGGAATCAATTCACTTCCCTCACTTCCTTTGCTACAGCATTGCACAGCGCAACCTTGATCCCTGCTCCCGTAAGCACATGGATCCAGAGCCGTTGAGTATCGCTCAGCCGGTCGTTTGCGCTCTTGACCTCTGAGAACATAACCTCTCCCTTTGCTTGTCCAGGTTCGCCTGATTCCTCTGGTGGCGCATCCTTGACACGCCATAGAATCAGATCTGGGATGCCCCCACCTCGTTGTCTATACTCTTGGGCCATCACTTTGCATACCGCTGCAAGAGCGCTGCCCTCGAAGCAGTCAGCAAGCTCCACCAGATCTTCAATCTCAAAGTCCCAGTTCAAGCCTACCACACTCGTCCTCTTCTCATGTTCCCTCTCCCAGACCTCATGAATAAGCCGTGACGCTTCTCCATTAGCTATCTCAACGAGTCTGTGGTTGATCTCTGATGCTCTGGATGGGTAAAAGGCATCAGTATGCAAGTCCAAAGGGCACGTTTGGTAGGCTGTCTGGAACACATTCGGAATGTAAACGAAGAGGACGTCGTAAAATAGGTACGCAAAAAGGGTGCGAACAATCCCGCCCTCGGCGTGGTATCCTTTCCAGCCTTCTGATCGGTAGTGACTGAGACACATGGCTTCAACACTGCATTCTTCTTGAGAATCTAGCTCGTCAAACCATATCGTCTTTGTTGACGCTTGGCGACCAGGCTTGGCGATAATGTCCTTTTTGATCTGTATTCCTTCGATTGTGTGCTCGATGGGTTTGACTAGGTTAACGTGACCAAAGTCGTGCTGCAGGCGACGTGGGATGCGTAGCTTTTTTTCGAGCTTGACCAAGCGTTTCTGTAGGTCATAATGGAATATCAAATGGCAGTCCGGGTCTTGGAGGCCAGCCTCACAAGTCGCGACTGCGATCCGTTTCCAATGCTTCTTTTTTTGCTCAGGGTCTGTCAATTTAGGGTTAGGGTCCAAAGTAGGCATGTAATGCTCCTCAAGCAGAGCTTTTCGCTGATACCAACCACCCCGCCTGGCTGGATGAAACAACCGCTGGTCAAGAAGCTCAGTAAGCAACTCGTGTTCTTTGAAATGTTCTTTGGTCTTCCCGAATATCGGAGCTGCTTTGTGGACGATTCTTGTATAAGAATGTCCGGGTGTAAACCGCCTCAAGTACGCGCCCTCGCCCATTTCATACACTGTTTGTTCCTTATGCTGCTCCTCTTGAATCAGCGTCTTCCATCGAGGATAAACTCTTTCAAAGATGTCAAGCATCATTCTATAACCCTCTTCCCCGGGTGGGCTGTTGAGCTCCAACATATCGACTTCGGCTTCCATGCGGATGGCGGTTTCATACTCTAATAAATGCAGGCGGGAAGAGAATATTGTCGAGGTTCTGCAAACAATGTATTCGGGAAAATTGCGCCGGGCGATCTTGGCGAGAATGATTGTTGTGAGTGACTTCTCTGTCCACTCTGTCGATCGGTAGAATACAAGATGAACACGCTCAAAGAGCTTGAAGGCTGACGGTGACAAGCGGATGCAGGGGCCGAGGATAGCAAGAATCTTGGTTAGAAAATGCTGCTCTCGATTTGAATCCTCTCGCCGAAGTTTTACTTTGGCTATTGCTTTTATGTCCTTGTTCTCCTGGTCGTCGAATGCCGAACCGCGGCTGTTATGTCTACTAAGACCAACCGACATCAGTCCTGCTTGCTGCTTGCTCATTCGTACGAGAGAACGGATGAGTTCTGCCTTATTACGTCCCTGGATTTTGGCTTCCTTTGCGAGGTCTTTCAACTCGTCGAGACTGAGTAGCGAGGCAGCCTCTTCCACGGAGGTAATGTGATCCTCTGATGCATCTGCAAACGTAAATGTCTCGCCCAGTCTGGACTCCTCAAGCTCAAGGCCGTGAATGGGGCTTTGTGTCAGGGGTGTGGTGCAGCGCGGTAGTGCACAAGGGAATTGCAGGGTAGCTATGGCTGCTTCAAGATTGGAGATATCACTGTGATAACCAAGACGACTATGACGATGCCACGATGCCGTTTTTCTGAGAAACAGTCGAACATATCTGGACAAGGTGAGTGAGTGGGCTTTGCTCTGAACAAGAGATAGACTTACAGATATTGAGCTTCATAGTCTAGATCTCTCCACTGTTTGAAGACTTCGCTTTCTTTTTCGTCAAACAGGTGTGATTCGTCTTCTAAAACGGTATCAAGGGCGAGATTGAAGGCATCTACATAGATGGAGCTTCGACCCCTGACCCAAAGAGGTTGCGTTTTCTCTGTTGTACCATCGTCTTCGACACTCGCTTGCGATGACTTCATCGCCTCATACTCGTCGATTGCCTCTTTACCTCTAGCGGCGGGAGGCAGTGCACTCTCTATATCCGTAGGGCGTGAGTGTGCTTCGCCGCTGTCCTCATCGTCGCCTTTCTCATTAGGAGAGAACTTGTTTTGTGGAGATTTCTCATTCTGAGAGTGATGAGAGTGATCACTGTCGGAATCTGGTGATCCCTGTCGCTTGGCTCGCTTGGAAGGTCTCTCCTGGCTTGGTTCATCTAAGGAGTCAGGGCGAACTTGACCGCGGAGTTGATTTTGGGGCTTTGGAAGCCTCGTCACAAAAGCATCCATGTTTCGATTTTATCCATGTCAGTGAAAAGAGCGAGATTCAATAAAGAACTATTGATGCGTTGATGTTCAAGATGGACGCGATGGGCAAACACGTCAGGTGAAATCTGCTAACGCGAGATCACATGATACAGTGGATTCCTCTTTCCCTTGATCGCAATCAACATTGTTCCTTCCGCTCAGCAGCTTCTATACCCTTCAATCGACTCAATTACGAACTTTGGCAGGACCTATACTATCGAAAATGGCTGACGAAACTCCTAAAGCTGAGCAAATCGCAGAAACACCACAAATCTCAGCTCCAGTCAACTCAACTGCCAATGGACTCCCAGCACAAGACGGTCTACAGAAAGATGTTGTGATGTCTGATGCGCCTGCTGAGCAGCCTGCAGTAAGTTCTTCTTCTACCCTTGTAATCAAGATGGGTTCTTACTAACATTCCATAGTCATCTCCTGCTCCAGCTGCTCATGCGCCCAGCCCAGTGCCCGCACGAACAGGAACTCCAGCGCAAGGATCTAGAGCTGCTTCTGCGCATCCGGATCCTGGCCTCAACATACCTGCCGAAGCTCCCCCGCATGGCGATTCAACGCGACGATATCTGAACACAAAGGTCACTGGAGCGCTGCTTGAAGGCATGAAGCAGTTGGCAAAAGACAAGTACGTCCTGTACAGTCCGAGCTGTCAACGGTAACTAACAATATTACAGGCCGAGCGACCCTCTTCGAGTATTGGGAGAGTACCTCATTCAAAAATCAAAGGAGTTGGAAGGCACTGGCTAGACGTCGATTCATGTCATCACTTTTTTTTCCTCATCAAGCAAGCAATTGGTAGCGACAGGCATAGATGGCGTTCAGGTTCAATAATTTTATCGTCACTGGGTTGAGTATACCCCCGTTGCATACACGCTTTCAGCGGTCGAATCGGCTTTCTATTTGAGCAGTCGACTTGGCTGTTGGTCCTCCCAGACAAGGGCCCATAAGCATAAGCATCATGGCTCTAAATGCAAGTTTTTCTTTCCATAATTTGTCCCCCAACTCCGTGTGACCCGGGAAACCATCACCTCCATCCGATAGCGGCCAGTCGTCGAACCTTGAGATTTCGCTTAAGCGACGATGGTGCTGGCAGTAGCGGACTCGTACTTCCAGGTGGGAGGGAGGACACCGACGGTCTTGTAGTAACGGGCCAGACGGTGGATTCGGGACTCAATAAGAATGAGGCGGAACTTGGAGTCCTTGTCCTTGCGGTTGCGCTCAAGGTGCTTGCGGACGGCAACAGCCTTGTGGTTTGATTAGTAAACTATCGCAACGAGAAAATTGGGCATGACCGGCGTACCTTCTTGATGAGCATGTACAGATCCTCGGGAAGCTCGGGGGCGAGGCCTGTTTAAATCACTCTGTCAGTCTCAACCGTACAGAGGCATTGAGAAAATGGTATTTCTCCATTTCATTATAGATGTATTTTTTCCACCACCACATCCGTTATTTCGTTCAGGGAACCGTACCGTGGGACTTGAGGATTCGCAGAATTCGGTTACCTATCAATTGCATGTTAGCCACTTTCACCTCTACCCTCCCGTGCACGTTCCAATCTCTTACCAGTGACAATCTTGACCTGGGCAACACCGTGAGAGTCACGGAGGATGACACCGATCTGAGAAGGAGTAGCACCCTTACGGGCGAGCTTGCAGATCTGCTCGACGACCTGGTCGGGTGTGGTCTTCAACCAGGCGGGGGCAGAGCGAGAGTAGGGGAGAGCAGAGGCAGAAATGCCCTTTCCCTTGCTGTGAAGTCGGCCCATCTTGTCGGTTTTGGCGGTCGGTCGCTAGGTGGTGATCGGATGAGGGAGCGAAGTTGTCGGCTTGATCAAGCGAAAATGTCAAAGAAACGTAGGAAATATTGGTGGGCAATGAAAATTTACCGCTTAGTTGGTTAGGGCAGAGTGGTGAAGCTCTGATTGGACGACTCGGAACGTGGGGCAGCCTGCAGTTAATCACGTGATAGCGCCAATGTCGCGTATCTTCTCTTTTCTTTGTTGTCGCGCTGCAACTTTTTTCTTCTCGTTCAACCTCGCAAAGAGAAGACTTTCCCGAGCTTCACGCAATTGCTCCTGATTTGATGGTAAGTTCAACGTCTACGTCTCATTCTCTATTACTTTCGACCTCGAAATGATGATCAACCACTTTTTTACTTTATTTCTGGTACCTCTTATGTTAAAGTCTTCGGGCTTGATGAATTAACAGGACTTCTGATCTTTGGTCATTTCCTTGCATTTCTAGCATTTATTCTCTGTTGATGGATGGACACTAACAGAGTACAGATTCTTAGACACGTTCCCACTACATACACTTAGATATGCCGCAGTTAGATGCAATACATTCTTTCACTCAATTCGCTCTATTCATGACATGCAATCGTCTATATCTCACAGTATGAACGCGCCATATGATGAATTCAATAATAGTTAATGCTGTGTCATGCCCTGTGTTTTACATTTTCAATTGATTCCCTACCCGTACACTGACAGAAGACTCCCGCCTCCCCTCACGCTACTAACATAACCAAGGCATCTTGTAATACTTGCTTGGTCTGGTCTCCTTATTGGACAAAATTAATCTCTTTACCACGCGCCAACGTCGAAGTTCTCCTGCAAAGTACGTTAGTCATAGTATAGGTGAAGCATAGGGATGTGATCCTACCTCTGGGAAATATGTGGTGACAACAGTTCTGTCGGCAAACTTTCGTCCCGCAAGAGCCTGAAGGGCCTTTTTCGTATCATCGGCGTTCTCATACTTGACAAAGATCTTGCCCACACCAGCAGATTGCCTGCTGCCGCCTGTCGGTCTGGGGACCTTGACATCAAGGATTTTGCCGTACTTGGAGCATTCTTCCCGAACGTCCTCGCAGATTTCTAACACATCGTTAGCACATAGACAGACTCATATAGATGACATGAATTGTATGACTTACCTTCGTA
Organism: Fusarium guadeloupense; assembly: GCA_021655865.1. Lineage (NCBI taxonomy): Eukaryota > Fungi > Ascomycota > Sordariomycetes > Hypocreales > Nectriaceae > Fusarium > Fusarium guadeloupense. The sequence goes on from JAJJWM010000142.1 coordinate 105,047, forward strand.
ATCGTCATTGTCCAAGAGCTCCTCGGCAGTGACCATGTTGAGAAGCTGCAGCACACGGCTGCCTTCAACATCATTGGCAGTTTGAGAAGCAAGACCGCTGATGGCAGTAATACCCACGTCGAAGTTGGCGACCTGGGTAGGACCAATGCTGGCCTTGCTGACCTTGATTTTCTTGCCTCCAATGTCCATACCGTTGAGAGTATCAAGGGCAGTTGGGTTAGAAGCGGCAGGGTCTTGATATTCGGCAAAAGCAATTCCCTACAGATGTTAGAAAAAAGTAGCATACGACAGATCGAAATCCTCACTCTAGATTCCTCCGTCCCCTTATCCTTGACCAAAACAAATGCCTTGGGCTTTCCGAAGCTAGCGAGCAGCTCAATAATCTGCTCTTCTGTCAAGAAAGTAGGAATGTTGGTAATGCTCAGTTTGTTGATAGTGTCTGGAACCACGTTTGAGACTACCTCAGGGTCGTAGGAGACTTCCTCGGTCACTGCTGGCACGACATAGTCACGAGGTCGGCGAATCTCAAGGCCTCGGTGTCCTCCATCACCATTTGCGGCATCGCTGGACTCCATAGATATGCCGTCCAGTGCCAAGGCAACGGTCGCCTCTGGGGCATCCTTGAATTCAAGAACAGCAAACGATCGATCGTTGGAGAACTGACACAGAACACAAGGGTCTGTGGTATCAATGACATTAAGCCCATTGAGTTGAAGGTTGAAGAAAGACATGAGAGCCTCCTCACTCGTGCCGGGTGGGATCTTGGAGACCAAGAGTCGCTTCGACTGGCGAGAGTTACTGGCCTTGAGTCCAGCGCTTGTAACCTGACCACCGGGTTGGTTCATGAATGCTTGGAGTTTGCTGGGATCCATAGGCTGCTGTCGAGGAGCGCCGGGAAGTGGGAACATGCCTGACAGCTTGGCCTGTTCAGCTGTGACATTATCATAACCCGGAGGCTTAATGTCCCACTGGGTCAGGCGACGCTTGCGTTCAAGGACAGACACAATGTTTGTCAAGTCTGGAGTCGGCTCTCGCTTCTTAGGCGGTGGGCTCGCGCTACGACGTTCCTGCTGTGCCGGAAACCTGTCCTCACGTCGGTCCCTACCTCCTCGACGGCGGTCATCATAAGGTTCTCGCTCTCGCCTACTGGGTCGTTCGTCGTCGTCGCGTCTAGCGTCTCGACGGGATGATCCTCGGTCGCGGTCCCATTCACGATCGCCGCCTCGCCTTTCACGGCCAGAGTATCTATCCTCGCGCTCTCGGTCACGGTGGTTTCGGCTGGAAGAGTAGGCATCGACATCTCCGTCACCCCGTCGATGGCTTCGGTGGTCTGGTGATCGAGAGCGCCTGCGATCCCGGTCTCGGTGTCGGTCTCGACGATCGTCCCTGTCACCTCTGGGCTAAACAAAGTCAGAATACATCACATGCGAGAAGTTGAGATGGTTACTTACAGGATAATCTCGTCCCCTGCGCCCGTCTGTGTTGAAGAGGTTAGCGAAGCGACGCGACGCGAAGATTGAAGCAAGCTTTGGATAAGAACTTACCTCGGGAGGAGTAACTGTCGCCGTTCATAGTGACAATACCGACAAAGCGACTTCAGAGATTGTAACTATTCTCTGAAATTGATAATTTTGTCTGGTTGGCAGGCGGAGTCAGTTGATTCAAGCCGCAACGAGGTTCCAATTTCAAAGAGCTGTCGGCATTGCGCGAGGCTGGAGCTTTTTTTGCCAGGAGGACGCTAGTGGCTCGTTTTGGCCTAGCGTTAATCCTGATTTAGTGGAGACTTTTGCTAAAACTCCAGCAGTATTGTTAGCAGCAAAAGGAGCTTGCTTAGTGACAAAAGAATAGAGATGCTTAACAGCTCTCTTCCCTAGTATCTTGACCCTTAAGAGAAGCAATCAATATACTGCTGTTAGTCTTGACTTTCTTTAAAACTAGCTGTTAATAGCAATATGTACTTAGTATATTCTTTCCCCCGAAATATCAGTAAACTTTAGTCGCAGCTTGAGTGATCTACCTAGGTAATTATGTCATCCTCGGGAGTAGCTCAGCTTGCCTTGTTACAAAGCGCGTGAGAGGCGACTTTACATCCCAATTGCCACGAACATTCATTCAACTTGGTCAACTCACTTTCACTTTACTTTTAATACAGTCTTCTTATAGTGGAAACAGTTCCCAACAGTTCTTAATGTCTGTCATGGGAACTATCGTGGGGAAAACAGACTGGCAAAAGATACCCGTCACTTTAGGGGAGCTCTGCATCAACACCACCCTCCGCTGCGGTCAGTCATTTAGATGGCAAAAGATCAATCATGAGTGGTGAGTTATTCATTTATCTAAGTAAGAATAGACAATTAACACTACCAGGACTTGCACTTTACACGGACGGCTTCTTCATCTGAAACAGGATTCCACCCATCTACACTACCAAGTCACTTTTCCAGCACTCAAGCCCAAGACACCACCACCAAAAGATACCGAAGCTCTTTTACAGCACTACTTTAACTTGGATATAGGCCTTGGGGCACTTTATGAACAGTGGTCCGAAGCTGATTCTAATTTTCGAAAGAGGGCTCCTCAGTTCAAGGGCATTCGCATTCTCAGTCAAGATGCTTGGGAAACATTGATATGTTTCATCTGCAGCAGCAACAACAACATCACGAGAATATCCCAAATGGTGAGTGAAATTTCATTGCAACACACGCCCTGGATTAGCTAACTTTTTGTCGCTAGGTTCATAAACTATGTCAACATTACGGACCGCTCATTGCTTATATTGGTGACGAAGCCTTTCACGACTTTCCAACTCCTCAGGACCTAACGGGTGATGATGTGGAAAACCACTTAAGGGCTTTGGGCTTTGGTTACCGAGCAAAATACATCGCTGAAACAGCACGGATGGTTGCCAAAGAAAAACCCGAAAACTGGCTGGAAAGCCTTCGGAACCCGGAACAACCAGGTTTCAATACAACACCAGTGCCAAAGGAGAAGCATGCAACATACAAGGAAGCACAAGAGCAACTACTCTCTCTGAAAGGAGTTGGTCCCAAAGTCGCCGACTGCGTGTGCTTAATGGGCCTTGGCTGGGGAGAGGCTGTTCCAGTTGATACCCATGTCTGGCAGATTGCTCAGAGGGATTACAAGTTTGGCAAGTCAAAGGCAAAGACACTTACCAAGCCCATGTATGATGCCGTGGGAGATCATTTCAGAAACTTATGGGGCCCCTATGCAGGATGGGCTCATTCGGTTCTCTTTACGGCAGACTTGAGGGAGTTTGCGGCTCAAGCTGCCAAGGAGAATGGAGAGGACGTGCCTATTGTGATGAACGTGGAATCGGCTCAGGTGAAAGAACACATCGAGATAAAAAAGAAGATGAAAATCACTGTGACTGACAGCGACACTGAGGTGAAAGAAGAGGCTCCGATCTATGTACCCAGGGACGAGCAAGGAATTGAGGAGATCAAACAGATGAGGAGATCGAAGAGAATACGGACAAAATGATCCAGTCCTTTCACTTGGCGTTAGAAGGGCTGGGAGCAGATTTCGTAAAGCTTTACACATATTTAGAAATATTTGAAACAGAACATATGAAACCGTCCAGAGATTAATCCAAAGTTATTGATCAGCTATATGGGACATTGCAACGTGGTATAAGAGTATAGTATACTATGTATTAATATTCTCAGCTGCTAGAAATCTGGAGATGAACCGAAGCTCCTCGGGACAGCTATATAAACCTCACGTAGAGGCTCAGAACATAAGCGCTTTTCATGTTGAAATGAATTTTATCTTGCAATAGTCTCATGAGCCAACATAGAGTCCTTCACAGGCCGCAAGGGAGCTTATATGGGTCATAGTTCAATGTTGACAAATTACCCTTTCGGGTAGGCGGGCACATGCATTCCACGAGGTAAACGGCTAAACTCCGGCAAGCAAAGATCGCCTCCCGACCTAGCAAAGCTTCCAGGGAGTTGTACTAATTTTGCGACCACCCATCAACCATCAAACACTCCATGCGCGACGACAACGCCCCGAGCGCCCCTTGTCCTCTCGAACCGGGATGAAGCTGCGAATGCCGTAATTAAAAATGTCTGACGCGGATTTCGAGACCATCAAGAAGCTCCAGCAGGAGCGAAACGCTGCCGCCGCCGCCAGCAAGGCCAAAGGTTCGCGAACCTTTGACGCCGCCAATCAGCGGGCCGACGATACGAAGCAGAAGCTGACCGACAGCGCCGACAATGACTTATACGAACGTGATGGAGGTGATAAGTTTGCCGGATATCATACGTCCCTGCCGATGGGTGATGACGATGATGAGGAGATGGGAGATGGCGACAATACGCGACGCCTAGTTGGCCAATACACGGCCTCGCGGGACATGATTGATGAATTCGCCCGTGGAAGTGGTGTCGAAGAAGATGATATCCTCGCTGGAAAGGGAGAGAAGAGCAGTCGAATCGTCGATCGCGAAACAGACTATCAGAAGCGACGCTTCAATCGTGCCCTTACTCCAACACGCGCTGATCCCTTTGCCGAGAACCGCCAAGCTGGTGCTTCTGAGAACGGCACCAGTTATCGCGAGATTATGGAAGCTCGGGAACTTGAAAGGGAGGAACAACGCGTGCTACAGGCCATCAAGGCAAAGCAGGAGGGCAGGGTTGACGAAGGTGACGCCAAGCCCATGCTTACAGATGGAGATAAAGAGGGTGCTGAAGCTGAATCTACTGAGGCTTCTACCACTCGCAAGCGAAAGAAGAGATGGGACGTGTCATCAACACCCGCTGAGGATGAAAAATCTGAGGCGGGCGACGCGGCTAAGCCCAAGCGTTCGCGATGGGACCAAGCCCCTGCCATCTCTGCACCAGGCACAGAGGCTCCCAAGAAACGCTCACGATGGGATCAGGCTCCATCGGCCACTCCCATGGGTAACGCAGGACTCGCTACCCCCGTGCACCAGTCTTCCGCCCCCTCCGTGCCGACAACCTTCGGCACCGACATCTCTGGTCGAAACATGCCCCTCAGCGACGAAGAGCTTGATCTCCTTCTTCCTGGCGAGAGCGATGGTTACAGGATTCTTGAACCTCCTCCTGGATATGAGCCGGTCCGGGCACCGGCACACAAGCTCATGGCCACTCCTGCCGCCCAGACTGGCTTCATGATGCAAGATCCTGAGCAAGTGCGACTCAGTGGAAAGCCAATGCCTGCCGAGATTCCCGGAGTTGGAGATCTTCAGTTCTTCAAGGCCGAAGATATGGCCTACTTTGGAAAACTCACAGACGGTTCCGATGAGAATGCTCTGACAGTTGAGGAGCTCAAGGAGAGGAAGATCATGAGGCTTCTGTTGAAGATCAAGAACGGTACTCCACCCATGAGAAAGACGGCTCTTCGACAAATCACCGACAACGCCAGACAATTCGGAGCCGGCCCTCTCTTTGACCAAATCTTGCCGCTGCTCATGGAAAAGACATTGGAGGACCAAGAGCGCCACTTGCTCGTCAAGGTTATTGACCGAATTCTGTACAAGCTTGATGACCTTGTGCGTCCCTATGTTCACAAGATCTTGGTTGTCATCGAACCACTGCTCATTGATCAAGACTACTACGCTAGAGTGGAGGGTCGTGAGATTATCTCAAACTTGAGCAAGGCTGCCGGCCTTGCTACAATGATTAGCACCATGCGACCTGATATCGACCATGTCGACGAATACGTCCGAAACACCACAGCACGCGCTTTCGCCGTCGTGGCATCTGCTCTGGGTATTCCCGCCCTGCTGCCTTTCCTCCGCGCTGTCTGTCGAAGCAAAAAGTCATGGCAAGCCCGTCATACAGGTGTCAAGATTGTCCAGCAAATCCCTATTCTTATGGGTTGTGCTGTACTTCCTCATCTCAAGGGTCTCGTGGACTGTATTGGACCCAACCTCAATGACGAGCAGACAAAGGTCAGGACAGTTACCAGTTTGGCCATTGCCGCGCTGGCTGAAGCCTCTAACCCCTATGGTATCGAGAGTTTTGATGATATCCTAAACCCCCTGTGGACTGGTGCCCGCAAGCAGCGAGGCAAGGGTCTCGCAGGCTTCCTCAAGGCTGTTGGATATATCATTCCTCTGATGGACGAGGAATATGCCAACTACTATACCAGCCAGATCATGGAGATTTTACTTCGCGAGTTCTCGTCCCCCGACGAGGAAATGAAAAAGGTTGTTCTCAAGGTTGTATCCCAATGCGCCGGTACGGACGGCGTGACTGCGGGATACCTCAAGGAGCACGTACTGGATGAGTTCTTCAAGAGCTTCTGGGTACGAAGAATGGCCCTGGATAAGCGCAACTACCGACAAGTGGTGGAGACGACGGTTGATATCGGCCAAAAGGTTGGAGTCAGCGAGATTGTGGAGAGAATCGTCAACAATCTCAAGGATGAGAGCGAGGCATATCGAAAGATGACGGTCGAGACGGTGGAGAAGATTGTTGCCAGCCTAGGCGCGGCGGATATTGGCGAGCGTCTGGAAGAGAGGCTCGTGGATGGTATCCTTCATGCGTTCCAGGAGCAGAGCGTTGAGGACATTATCATGCTTAACGGATTTGGTTCGGTCGTCAATGCTCTGGGAACTCGCTGCAAGCCATATCTACCGCAGATTGTCAGTACCATTCTATGGCGACTCAACAACAAGTCAGCCACGGTCCGACAACAGGCCGCGGACCTCATCTCCCGCATCGCCATGGTCATGAAGCAATGCGGTGAAGATGCCCTCATGGGCAAGCTTGGCATTGTACTCTACGAGTATCTCGGCGAGGAGTATCCTGAAGTCCTCGGATCTATCCTGGGTGCTTTACGATCCATCGTCACAGTGGTGGGTATCTCGCAGATGCAACCGCCTATCAAGGAGCTGCTCCCACGACTTACGCCCATCTTGCGAAACCGTCACGAAAAGGTCCAGGAGAATACTATTGATCTGGTTGGTCGTATCGCGGATCGTGGACCCGAGAGCGTCAACGCGCGAGAATGGATGCGAATCTGCTTTGAGCTGCTCGACATGCTCAAGGCTCACAAGAAGGGCATTCGACGAGCCGCCAACAATACGTTTGGTTTCATCGCAAAGGCCATTGGTCCCCAGGATGTGTTGGCGACTCTGCTCAATAACCTTCGAGTGCAGGAACGTCAGTCCCGTGTCAACACGGCCGTCGCCATTGGTATCGTAGCCGAAACATGTGCCCCCTTTACTGTTCTTCCCGCCCTAATGAACGAGTACCGAGTCCCTGAGCTCAACGTCCAGAATGGTGTTCTCAAGTCACTCTCATTCCTCTTTGAGTATATTGGTGAGATGGCCAAGGACTATGTCTATGCTGTTACTCCCCTACTGGAAGATGCTCTCATCGACCGTGATCAGGTCCATCGTCAAACAGCAGCCTCTGTGGTCAAGCATATTGCCCTGGGTGTTGTTGGCCTGGGATGCGAGGACGCCATGGTGCATCTCCTTAACCTCCTCTACCCCAACCTTTTCGAGACCAGTCCGCACGTTATCGACCGCATCGTGGAGGCCATCGAGGCCATCCGAATGGCGGTCGGACCAGGCCTGGTGCTCAACTACGTCTGGGCGGGTCTGTTCCATCCGGCGAGAAAAGTCAGAACTCCATACTGGCGTCTGTACAACGACGCGTACGTTCAGGGGGCGGACGCAATGGTGCCATATTATCCGAACCTAGACGAGGATAAGATGGACCGACCGGAGCTTGCGATTGTGTTGTAAGAGTTTATGGACATGGGAGACGGTTTCAGGAGGAGGTATTAGTGGTGATACTAGGGTTTGCACCGGGTACATTTCTTCTTTTTTTGCTCGTGTTAATGGATTTGGAGAGGCTTGTAATCTGAAATGCTGTAGGTTGAAAGGGGGACTGCATGCGTCAGGGCGTTCTGATAGATGATGAAAATGGCTTTAATGTTTTTGAATACTGGTTACACCAAGTGACAATCCCCTGCCTTGCCCTGCCTCATGTCAATGCGAATGATGTCGATTTGTTTTTGAAGCCCCTTATCGAACGGGGGATGGTGTTTCTGTTGACCGCTTGCTGGGTCACAGGCGGGCGGTTTACCAGGACTGGTGTAGCACTTGTTCCAAGTCTCATATCATGTCATGTCATGTCATTTCATTTCACTTCACAGCGGAATCGCCGAGTTTGCGTGTTCGTTGGTAGCTGTTGCAGGGATGAAGATGGGGATGGGGTGTCTCAGCCAAGCTGGTGGTTTCACCTCATTAACAGAGGCGACGATCCCTCGAAGGCAGCAGCTTAGCTGGGCATTAGCACTGCAGCGACGAATTGTTTGATTTCTCATCAAACAATTCTCCATATCTCAGCAACCGAGAGTAACATTAACGAATAGCCAAGGTTGCAGTCAATCTCAGCCGAACGCTTGGGCCCTTGATGATCCCCAAAGCCTTGGGATTGCGATATCGTCTTGGGATATCAATGAACCGCACGTGTGATTCCTACCGTAGAACGCATCACGCAGACCTTTGAGTACGTAGACTGGAATACTGAACCGATACGACAGGCCATCATGCATGATTAGAACCATACACAGCCCGGTAGTCAACGCCCGGACCCGCGGCTCATCCACATTCTAGAGGAACTTTTGAGCCAAGTTCCGGCAGATGCAGACTTCACCGCATTTGGATCTCCTCTTGTTCCCTTTGTGTTCGTCTCGAGTCAGGGGATACAGAGCCAAAAAGAGAGGGAGGGGAGGATTGAGGGCCCGTGCCGCCCAACCTTTGGATTTCGTCACAAAGTTGTACTTCGACTTCACTTCAAGATGTAAATGCAGGCCAAAGATGGTTGGGTTTGTGGTTGCTGATACCAGGAGGGCACAAGTATAGATGG